>JAGKTI010000129.1:63220-93983 GCA_018397915.1 Birgus latro
GGAAGTGTAAATAAAGCGGAAATAGATGTCATGGTACTGAAGTGGTTAACTGGTAGAAAATCATTCACAGAGGCAGTACAGACCCGTCAGCAGCGTGTGTTGGAGATAGATTTTTCACCCCCAAAATTGCAAAAACAGTACTTATTACTTGTCTTTTCAACACTAAAGTAAAGGAGCATATACAGTGTATAAATGAATAAATCTATCTATATATCTATTGCCAGACGCCATAATCCCGTAAGGGGTGGCCATTTGACTCTGAGTTATTTGTTTTACAGGGAGGGGCACTAACCCTCCACCAACCCACTTGTTGACACGTAGGGAGCACGTATGGTTTGGTTATATGGTTACCACCCAGCGTTGTAAATGGTTTCTTGGTTTACAGGAAACCATTTGGCTTGTCACTCAATGTAAAGCCACCTGTAAAGGAAAGAAAAGCAATTATAAGTGACAAGAAAGATGGGAGAAATAGGAAGAGAGGAGGGCAGGCTCAGAAAGAGAATGATAAAGGCTAAGGAAGAAGTAGCCAGCACTACATCAAGTGAGTGGATGATGGTCGCCACCACCTACCACTATAAATGAATAAAGAAAGACAAAAAAAAGAAACAATTCAGTGCACCTAATTTACCTTTCGTTAGGGGCAATACAGATTCGTTGGCAGTTTGTGTTGGAGACGGAGGTGGCTGAGTTCACAATTTAACGTAACATTCTAAACAGTACCTAGTATTTATTTCAGTGAACACTAAGAACTAAACTTAAATGTAATCAGTATTATAAACTGCAATGTAACACTTGCAGTAATAACAGTACTGAACTTTAATCATGATCACTTAACACTAAGTCACACGAACACGTTTTTTTTTTTTTTTAGCTCCATTCCCTTACGACTAGAGGTGCCAGTATCACTTCTTTTACGCTTTGAACCTTCCATGGCAAGTCAGAAGGCAAAAGGAGAGCACTTCTCAGCACTAGATGACAGTAAGGATCGCACAACTACCGTCTCCAAAGATAAGCAGCAGACTGGTGCCATGTGTCCGCCTGGCGCCATTTGTCCCCTTACCTCCACATTTCGGCCTACTTACATACGTGGTCTCGGCTTGAGTTCATCTAACCGAAGAGTCCGTCTTCTAAAAGTTCGACTTATGAAGGATTTACTGTGTATATATATATATATATATACTGTATATGAAACAAGCGTACAGACATACCAAAATTAAATACATTTATTTGGCACATACAGTGGTTAATACCAATAGTTTTGCAATTATTTAGAATATACAGTGGTTAATAACAATAGTTTTAATTGTAGTGTGTGGACATGGACTGGCTATTACTATTACATCATTTCATTAGACTGGACCAACAAAATATTAGAGTCTGGGCAACATGGAGTGCTATGATGCAGTATGTGAGGACCCTAATAAAGCACCATTAGTCCTCATTTAAAGTTGGTTGACACTCAAAAGCTATTTCATTATTAAGTTGCAGATGAATTAACACATTTTTCCACTTAAACTGCTTCTGATTCATCATAAAGTTTTTTAAAGTAACAAATGGGGTTGTCTGTGCTATTTACCCCTCAGTCAAGAGCTAGCAGCATTTTGCTAGCACACATCATAGACTTTAAGAGATGAGGTATTTTGTCTTGAGTCACCAGTAGTACAAAACAGACTGCCAGCAGTGCCCAAAGTTTTTCATACCCTATGCATGTTTCTTCCTAAGTCCTTAAATCAAGTGATGTATTTTTTAGTTTATTATCTACAGATGATTATATTAAATTAATGGGAGACACTGATCGGAAGGACATGGATACAGGTGCGTGCTTCGTACATCTTCACTACTTCAAATCTTCCTTAAGTTGACTCAGATGAAGATGGCAAGAACAGAAGTAAAAGAACATCCCCTGACTAAAGGGGTTAACTTACACAAAATTAAATAAGTGGTGTTGTTTTCTTTTCCCTTATGTTTCCATAATACACAAGTTGATGCTAAGTGGTGATGAAAATCCATTACATGGAGTGGAAACAAAATTTTGAAGTAGGTAAAGCCTAAACATCAGTCAGGAAGGAGCATGCAGTGATGAGAATATGCACATTTCTTATGGTTCATCTGCCTTAACTTGATGGAGATTTACATCCTTTAGCAGCTTATTTTCCCTAGTTCAGTGGCAGAATAAGGCAGTACTACTATGGCTCTGCATCCTTTCCATAGCACTTCATGGTTACTCATTATCATCATCATCATCTTCTGGACCTCCTTTCCCACCCTAGGGCAAGGTGAGGAGTAGCAATGTCCAGACAGCCCAAATTTCCCCAATCCAATGGGCCACTCTTCCATTCTCTCATCATTCGAGCCCCTGGAATCCTGGCTCTACTGGATACACCAAAAACTTTCACCACATTCTGTAGCTTCACATAACATATCCGATAGAGTCAATCTGGACCCTGTCATGTTAAAAAGGGGTGCCATATCCCTGATCATGCATTTCTCTTCACAACATTCATCCAGTCAGCTCGGTTTCTTGTCAGTTTCCTAGCCCCACCGACTCCCAAACCTCTCTTCCTCACACACTCATTGACCATATCTCTCCACCTCCTTGGCCTACCTTGCCTCCTTCAGGTTCACTCAGAGATACCTTTTTCACCACTCCATTGTTATCCATTCTCTCCACATGACCATATCATCTCAGTACACTCTCTTTGATTCTGGTGTCCACCGACTTGCTCACTGTACATCTTTCACAAATCACATTATTTCTTATCCTATCCACCCTCTGTACTCCACACACATTCTGCAGCAGTCCCATCTCCACTGCTCTTACTCTTGACTTTTCATTTTCATGCCACACCATAGGCTCACATCGATATGTAAGCCTTGTGCAGCTGCAACTCTCAAGCCTCTGTTTCTTATCAGGGCCTTCATTGCACCAGCTACTTTCCTTCCTTGTGTCACTCTACTTCCCACTTCTTTTGAACATTTTCCTCTCTTTTCTATCACTGTACCCAGGTATTTGACCTCTCTCACCAATTCCAGTCTCTCTCCATTCACTGTAACATCGCACTGGGAGTCACCTTCTCTCTCAATAACCATCAATTTGCTCTTTTCTACATTTACTCTCAAGGCACGATGCCCACAGACATCAGCAAAATTCTACATTAGCCTACCTACAAAGGTCTTGTCCGGTATTTGCAAGCAGTACTGCGTCATAAGCATACAACAAATTTGAGATATTCCATCCATGACCATTCGTTACCAACGCCATCCCCCTCTCCATTACTCGTGTTTTGAATCTCTCATCACTCCATCCATATATATATATGTATATTGAACAACCGTGGGGACATCACACAACCTTGTCGCATGCCCACACTGATCGTGAACCATTCACTTAGATGCCCATTAACCCTTACACATGCTTCACTACCATCATAAAAACTCTTGACAGCACCTAGCAGCTTACCATCTACACCGTACATGCGCAAAACTTTCCACAATCCTTCTCTGTCCACTTTGTCGTATGCTTTTTGATGATCCATGCATGCCATACACACCTTATGGTCCTTATGACAAGCTTTCTCTGCTATCTGTCACACTGCAAATATTTGATCCACACATCCTCTGCCACTCCTAAAGCCACCCTGTTCATCACCCACTAGGGCTTCTGATATCTCCCTTACTCTCTTTCTGTAATAATTCTTTCATATACCTTCCCTACCACACTCAATAAACTTATGCCACGATAATTCTTGCACTCACTTTGCTCACCTTTATTTTTGTACAGGGGTACAATCACAGCCTTTTTCCACTTTGCTGGCACAGTTTCACTCATCCATGCCTTCTTTCATATCTCCAACAAGCACTTCATTTCACTCTTTCCACTACACTAATCATCCCTGCATACACCTCATCAACCCCAACTGCTTTCCCATTTTTCAGGCGCTTCACAGCACTCTTCATCTGTCCGAGTATCATGTCTCCTGGCACTGCATTCCGTCTCTGCACACCCCCAAAACCAATCATGTTTACAGCCGCTCTGCTCTCTCTATTCCCATTCATCAGGCTTTCAAAATATTCTTTCTATCTGGTCCTTACTTCATCCCCATGGGTTAATAGTCTACCACCTACATCCATCACACCATCACATTTCTTTCCACTTTCACTTCTACATTTTCGCACTTCTTTCCAGAATAACCATAACCTTCAAGGCTACTATCATATTCTAATATTACTAGCTCAGTGGCAGAGTGATACAGTACTAGCGTTCTATAACCTTTCCATATTGATTCTTCGTGACTAGCACCATATTTTAGAGTAATTCTATTGTTACAGTACAGCATTCAAGTTTGAGAGATGGTAAATTTAGGTCACGTTAAAGTCAACAGCATACTGTATACTTGTTACAATGGTTGACTTTGACCGTGACGGACTAATAAACTTATCAATAATGTAAGCAATTAAGGAACAGGACATTTTAATCTCTTGCATCCAGTAACATTCTTATATTTCTATTCCTACCATTTTCACACAAATTTAATCTACTTAGGATAGATTTCTGAACTGGAGGAGTCAATTATAACCTTCAGCAACCTCTTCATGGCTAGAGGTCCTCCCTACACTGAATAAAATCATCTGGTGGAAGCCTGATACAGTGAAAATACATTATTAAACTGGAAGGGTTAAAGAAAAACAATGCCCATCAAGGCTGGCCTTAGGAGCTGCAGGGCCCAATTGGGAACATTTCTGGTGGGGCCTCCAAGTTCACATGAGAGTTTAACATTCGTTTTTTATAGCAATATCTTCTACATGCAACACAGATTCACCATAATAATGCATAATTCTTTGCTTGACATATTCATGGAGGCTGAACTTACAATATACACTCAAATTATAACATAGGTGCAAAAAAACAAAATCTGACCTGCATCAAAAAGAGTGGCGTTTGTAGCTTGGAGGTTTCGTGTGGCCAAAGTAAACAAACTCTTGCATTTTCACGCAAGACCTCGCGGCCCTAGGTCCCATACATTTCTCAGGAAAAGTACCGTGTGAACCATCACCACTTTCCCCTTCCCTAGCTTCCTAGTGCCGGGCCTCCATAGGCATGGGGCCCAGTTGGGAGCAATTGGTCCCACTGGCTGAAAGCCGGCCCTGATGCACATAAACAACTCACTTTTGCTGTGAACATATGCATATGAAACAACAGTCTCATACATCAGTTATCAAACTTTTTATGGCACAAATTAATGATCCATCCATCATCCAATCCTACGTTGCCCCGTGAGAAGCGTAGGAGCCCGGGGCTAGGCAAATTGGTCCTGACATTTAAGATGAGAGTGACCAGCCTCACTCATTCCTGAGTGGCATTACGTGAGCAATAAACCACGTGGTTAAAATTTCTAGTACTGTACAGTACTTTATTTAATACTTATAATAAAAATTTTTATTTTTATAGCCACAACACCCAGTCAGTCATTAATATATACTGTATACAGTATATATACATATATATTTACCATACACTCCTCTCTTGGTGAATGGCTGAGGTATTCCCCATATTTCAAGAACTTTGTTTGAAGTGTATTAGCATGTAGGACTTTGTGACCAGATAGCTTTCCTAATGTCAAACAACCCTGGATAATATCAGACACTCAACCCTTTGATGACTAACACACTGCAGCCCACTACATTCAACGTAAACATGGAAAATAAGCTAAGCTGGCAAGGCTGTTGGTATGTTGATTTCCCTAGGGTTTACTTCACAGCATTACATTAAGATGTATGAAGAACAGTTGTGTTGTTAAGCGAAGATGAAAGGGAGCTGCAAGGCTTGGTAGATGAGTTTGGGAGAGTGTGTAAGAAACAGAATCTAAAGGTGAATGTAGGGAAAAGTGATGGTCTTTGAGAGAAGTGAAGTCAGTGAATGTACAGTGAGATTGGATGGGGAGGATATGGAGAATGTGAATGCATTTAAGTACTTGGGTGGTGTGATGAGTAAGGATGGAAGTTTAGAGGGTGAAATGCTTGAATGGGTGCAGCAGGGAAGAAAGGTTGCTGGTTCCTTGAAAGCTGTGATAAGAAACAGGGAAGTACGCATGGAAGTGAAAAAGCTGCTACATGAAAGTATTGTGATACCAACTCTGATGTATGGAAGTGAAACTTGGACCCTGTTGGAGGGACAGAAGAGTGAGAGCAGTGGAAATGAGTTATTTTACAGGAGCATGTGGAGGCACATGGAGAGAGAGATTGACAAATGAGGAAGTGAAGGAGCATTGTGGTGTAGATGTGGATGTGATAGGAAGCATTAGGAGAAACACATTAAGGTGGTTTGGCCATGTGGAGAGGATGGAGAGTGAGAGATTGACGAGGAGAGTGTATGTGAGTGAGGTGGAGGGGGGGAGAGGGAGGAGGAGGCCAAGGATGAGATGGAGGGAGGGAGTGGAAAGGTATATGAAAGGGGGGTGTGAGCTGGAAGCAGGGCAGTGAAATGGCATGGGACACAGACAAGGAGGCGATTTGCTTGTGGCCACCCCTTACAGGATTAAGGTTTCTGGCAATAGGTAGATAGAAGAACAGTTACTTTTTTTTTCTTTTTTTTTTTTTTCTGAAGGACAAAAACCACTTAGGCCATTTATATGCAAGAAAAGGGGTTAAACACCTTGATTTTGAATAATGCAGCACATTTCCAATACAGTAAGACCTCACTATAACGGACTAATTGGGGCCCTAACCATTCCGAAAAATGCGAAATTCCGATAAAAGCGACATCCAGACTTTCCCCTGCTAATCCGGACTTTTTCCGATATATCAGACATTAGTCCGGATTGCACAAATGGTTTTTAAACTGTTTTCACTACCATTGCAGTACTGTACTGTGTTATACATACCTTCACTGTATTAATCAGATGGTATAATAATACTGTACTGTACACTGATAAACATGTCTTTTATTTACCTTATTGTGATGAACATAGCTGAAATGGTCAGGCAGTCCTGACTGCTTCTGGCTTTATCGGACTTTTTCCGATATATAGGAATGTAGTCCGGTAGCTCCTCGAGTCCGATAAAAATGAATTCCGGTCTATTGAAGTCTGTTGTATCGAGGTTTTACGGTACTTTTTTTCCAATGATTTTATGCTGCCTGGGAGAGGCAGTTTAAACTAGAGGGGTTAGGTACATACTTTTAATAAGCCAGTCAGTACGAAATTTCTTTCCCAAGCTAAAAAAAATTACCAATGATTGCACCTGTAAAACAACAATGTACTGAAAGGACTGATCACATTATTTGTTGGTCTGTTGTTGAGAAATATCATGTAAATAATGGTCATGTCTATTGGAAGTACCAAAGTACAGTATTATAAGGTTCCTGTTGTGTTCCCTTTTCTTAATGTTCTTTTTTGCTAATACATCAAAAGTAATTTTTAGAAAAAAACAATTGACTGAAAATTCCACTGCTACCTGTAAAACTGATCTCTCAATCACCTCAATTAATGTATAGCTATTCCAGCTGTATGGAAAAAGTGATATTTTGGAGTACATTGCCAACATATAGCAAAGACTTATTGCACTGATATCATCTCCACATGAATTCATGGGGGTCCCTGCACATGGTAGAGCACTTCATAACTTTGTATGTACACCAGTTATGTTCAGTTCTCTTACTGTGCCTGCAGTCATAAATTATTGGAGGTCTTGCCATCTTTGCTTACATGGCAAATGAGGGTTTTATTACAGTGGTCCCTTAATATAACATTTTAGTATGGAATGTGAAATTGTGACTTTCCTTCCAAGTTGCAACCCCAAACTCATTTGGACATGGGCCCCATGGACTGCTGGATGAAGTTGCCCTTCTCCTGCAGTTCACCATCCTATCCTTTCTATAACTGCAGCAGAGCCATCTTATCATACTGGCACCATTGTGTGAAGGTGCCCTACAACACTTCTTAGAAACTGAAATACAAATACCTAAAATGCAAGGCAGTATGATGTTGCTCCCAGCTTGAGCCAAGTGTGACATCATTCCACAGCTGGTTACTGTGTGTGTGTGTATGATGTGTTTATTGTATCAACATCATGGGACAGTATATGTTATAAAGTGTGTCAGCAAGGTGTTTGGGGTAATACTGGTAGAGATATGAGAGAAAAAATGTGAGTCTGGACAGGTGTCCAGTAGTTTGTAGGCCCCTATAAAGTTTCCCAATACTTTATTATTGCAGTTTTGGTGAACAAGGTAACTTCCCAGAATAAACTAACTACTGTACATTAATCAAGGACCCACTGTAATTTGACTGAATAACAATTTTATACAAATTACATTAAATGATCACCTAATGCTTCTGTCAAAGACAAATGTTCTGTTCATAAAAACACTCATTTACATAAAATATAAAAGTACCAAAATTATTATGTATATGCTGTGCTCAGTCCAAGTACCGACACAACCCACTGTGGACAATTTCACTTAACAACACGAAAACAAAAATGCCTTCATAAAACATATGCGAACCTAACCTAATGAGACCTGACCCTAACCTATCCTCATCTAACTTAACTGCACCTAACCCTACCAGTATAACATACAGTACGTTAACTTAGATACAAGTTAGGTTAAATCTGAATAATGTAAGTTAGGCAAGATTAGGTAAGATTTGGTTAGGTTTGTCTTGTCTGATTTGGTTCATTTAGGCTGGTACATTCAGTTACTAATTTTTCCTTTTTGGTTGTTTAGTCCATGTGCTGTAGTTGCCTATAAATATAATAAACAGCCATGGCATATTGTGGCATTTTTAAATCAACAAGCCTTTCACATACACCAACTACAATACAAGCTCATACTGGTTACAGTTATACCATAATATTAATACTGTAATGCAGTTTGCACTTTCAACAAATATATTAGCCTACATATTTACAGCATACACTGATATACCTGTACACTACTCTGTACTATTGTTCAACAAATATAACAATTACACATGCTGAAATCATGGCAATAATTGTAGCCTTCTTTGTGTGAATTGCATGTAACATTCTATTTATAATCCAACTGCCATGCAAATGTAATATGATCTTGTCTCTTCATCACATCAAATGGAAATATTATACACTATACAACAAATTTCATCACTACAAATTCAATTGCAACACAAGTTTTGAAATAACACGTAAAACAATCACTGTAGTTAGAATAAAACTCACAATTAAGCACTTCACTCCAGTTACATTTCAAAATATATTCTTGCTACTTTCAGACAATTTTATGCAGCTTATGAGGTACTGAATCTCATGGGTGGAGTTAAATATAGCCTTTATTAACCCCTTCAATATGAGAGGTCTTTTCTAAACTAAATAAAATAGTCTGGTGGTAGCACAACTGAAATGTATTAACAGACACAGAATAATCTTCAGTCAGCATCATTTAGTCTTGAATTTCGGAGACAGGACATTTTGACATGCTGTATATATCTGCTGGAGGCAGGCAAGACGTGGCCAGGTGTTCTGCAAAGGAAAATTTCTACTGAACTGCAGTGTACAAGGTATTGTATGCGATACAACATCATTCCCTTCATTCCAACGATTCATTTATATCTTCCATTCTTGCTACCACAGAATGACTTAACTTATGACAGCCTTCTAGTAGTGAAGAGGTTAATGATGTATCAATTTTGTCCTGTTTGGAAAGTCTCTCCAACATTGCAGATAGCAAAGGAAGAACATAAAATAAGTCGTGTGAAGAAAACCAATCTTGCGAGTTATATATTAATGAAATGACCACATGAAATTAATATTCCTTATACAGTAAGACCTCACTATAACGGACTAATTGGGGCTCAGGCCAGTCCGAAATATGCGATTTTCCGATAAAAGCGACAGCCGGACTTACCCCTGCTAATCCGGACTTTTTCCGATATATCAGACATTAGTCCGGATTTTATTGGTAGTTTTCACCACCATTGCAGTATTGTACTGTGTTTTACCTTCACTACATTAATCAAATGGTATAATAATACTGTACTATGCACTGAAAAACATGTCTTTTACTTGTCTTATTGTGGTGAACATAGCTGAAGTTGTCAGGCAGTCCGGACTGATTCTGGCTATATCGGACTTTTTCTGATATATAGGAGTTTAGTCCGGTAGCTCCTCGAGTCCGATAAAAGCGAATTCTGGTGTACTGAAGTCCGTTATATCGAGGTTTTACTGTACTTTACATATTTTCTCGAGTGTACTGTTTTAACATACAATCTGCATCTGCTGTAACAAAAGTACTACACAGTAAGGCCTAACTATAAGCAAAGCATTTTTTTTCTTTCCTTTTTTGCTATTAAGTTGACAGTATATCACACACAAAAAAATACCTGTTAGGTTCCAGTGCTACCCAAATAAATAGGTTTCCACTTTCACCCAATTTACTGTAGCAACTGTACAGAAAAAGTTATGATGCTCCAGAAGACAATACTTGTTCATAACACAAACTGCCTGCGAAAACTGTTTGTTCATTATAATACAAATAATTATACCGTTACATTTTCATTGCTATCAATAACTTTCAAATTTAACTGCTACTAAACTGATAAAAAAGATACGTTGATATTTAACCCCTTTAATATGATGGCATATGTTTTATCTTATTCTTGCTGCTTTTGACAGTTTTATTCAGCTTAGGAAATGAAATCAGATTGTGAAGAGGTTAATAGTGACTGTCTAAACCAATAATGACGAATGGTCTCTCTGTAACAAAGCTGTCTGGAGATAACAAGAATAAACTAAAAAAATAGCTTGCCTGATTCAAAGGGTTAATTTTACCATTTGTTAACTTACCAGAAACAGAGGAATAAGTTTCTGACCCGAATTTGGTGACTGTTCCTTCACCAGGAGTGCCATATAAAAGAGCACACGTTGCTGGAAGGAAATTTTTTTGTGTCATTTAAATGCAGTCATGATCAATACTCGACAGGTCAATGATACTTAAGACTGAGCAAGTTCCAGAAACAGGAAATTAAAGCACATAAAAACAACACTCTATCAATAATGTTCACTGAAAAGGCTGTACAGTACGTCTTTATATATCACCTTTGCCAATGCTATTTTCTGCCACTTAGTCAACAGTAAATTGATAAAAATAACAGTCAGATTCCCACTGCAACCTGTAAAGCTCATCTGCTAGTTTTCTCCAATTTACAGTACAGGTACCAGTTATAATGAATACCGTAAATAATGGTACAGTATTGTGGAGGACAACCTGACTTATATCAGGGATTTACCATGTAGTACATTCACCCATCAATCAAGCCTTCAAAAATTCTCAGTTATAACCAACACTAAAAGCACTTACTTTATGCTGTTCTCAAAACGGTTCTGAGATATGAGACTTCCATCAGCTACCACATATGGAAGAAAAAAAAAATCCGTACACCCATTTTGCTTATCACTCATAACAAGCAAAATTTTCAGGGCCACCCTCAGGAAGAGGCATCAGTCACTATACACCACTCAGACATCAGAAATGGTGATGAAAGGAAGCAGCCCAATTCAAGAGATAAAAGATGGGTGCATTTCTTCCTGTATCCAGTTGTAATAAGAGACATGATGACCTTCCTCCAAAGTTTTCAGTGCCTTGTCTACTCCTTTATAATAATGTCATATGATGTTATTCATGTGCACAACATAAGCAGGGGTGCCTGTAGTCTCTGCAGTATGCAGCCTCATCCGGTGATGGTAGGAGGTAGAAAGTAACACACTCTTGGGCAAGGCCTAGTGAACTGAGAAGCTTCAAAATACACCCACAGATAATGCAGTACACAGTGCATAACCAATCTCTTGAGCAAGGCCTAATGAACTTAGCCACTCAAAATTCATTCACAGATGCTGCAGTAAACACTGCATACCCTTCTTTGGGGGGCTAATGCACTGGCCCTATATAGAGAACTTTTGTTGAAGTGTGTAGCACTTTGCAACCAGGAGCCCTTCCTGACATCAACCAATGGCTTCTGACTAGGATGAAATGTTCATCCCCTTGGTTAACAGCATGCATTCTAACCCAGAAAGGTACTGTATAGTGACTTCAAAATTCTCTCAATGTAAGTAAGAAAATTAACTTTTGGCTTTACAAAGACCTGTTCATTCATGCTGAAGACAATATGTATGACATTATGTGGACACTATGTGTATGATTTATGTGAATATGACATACCATAAGAAGAGCTATTCGACTCACTTTTGGATATTTTTCATTGTAATAAGGTCTGTAGTGCAATATTTAGGGCACTTAAAATGCTTTACCATATGGGCAATGAAACATAAACAATCCAACTTCTTATGTGAAAATGGATTTCAACATAGAAAAACACAGAAAAGACATACAGTATTAGAAAAATAAAAATAATGTTTATTAACACTTGATGTGTGGCAGTGGGGCTCAGTGGGCTTTCCTTCAGTGGAACGTTCAAGGTTTTCATTCAAAGCGCCCTGACCTTCAATGCCTTCTTGCCCAGTATTGTCCTTTGGTTGTATGCTTTCAGGAGATCCACCTCTCTGCTCTCTCTGCTCCAATATGAATCAAACCAGCCAGAAGAAGTTCAGTTAGATATGTTGATTGATCCTCTTTCAATCCACGACTGCTGCAAGTATTCAGCATTGTAAACAGCACATGAGGAGCTCCATGGAATAACTCCAAACCTGCTAACCTCATTAAACCAAGAACCAGAGGTGAAACAACTCATTTTAATATTATCTATGCTGCTTTCTGAAAGCCTCCATCGATCAGTGTCATAAAAATAATATAACGTGTGGTAAAAGGCACCATGTGTCCAAAATTCTGTATTCTATCCTCCATTTTCTCTATTTCACTTTTGGTGCATTAACAGTTACTCCATGGAGCTCTTCATATGGACTAAGGCACTTTCCACTGGCATTGATGGAAAATATGATGGATGTTGAACTGTTTGTTGTATTCATGATACGCACCAAATGTTTTAACACACTCTGAAATATCTGGAGATCTCCCTTAGGATCATCCTTGATGTTGGTTTCATCATAGTTAATGATATTTGCAGGATGTACTCCCCTAAGACTCTCATCTAGCTTTTTAAAGTAGGCCACTGCAGCCCGCTTCCTTGAAATATTTTGGCATATCCTGGAGGAGAGTAGGTCTTCATGTCTCTTCAGGAAGCTATGTACCCAGTCTCTACCTTTTTTTTTTTTTTTTTTTTTTTAATGCAAGGAAGGAGCCAAAGGCCATGGGCCCGCATACTGTTCCTTCTAAGAAGAAGCAAAAACAGTACAAAAGAGAGCCAAATTCAAGATCCATTCATTTCGAGATGCTGGGACACAATGCATTTGAAAGACTGGAGATCATAGGAAGTAGGGAATACAGACAGAGGAAGACAGTTCCAGAGTTGACCAGTTGCATAAATGAAGGACTGGGAGTAACGGTTAACTCTTGCATTAGAGAGTTGGACAAAAAAGGGATGAGACGTGCCCATCGTAGAGGTGGAGGGATGCAAGCAGACAGTTCAGAGGAACAGTGACCGTTGAAGTAGTGATAGAAGAGAGATAAAGATGTGACAATGCGGCAAAGAGACAAAGGTCGAAGGGAATCAGTAAGAGGAGGAGAGTTAATGAGTCAAAAAGCCTTTGACTCCACCCTATTGAGAAGAGCTGCATGTTGGGAGCTTCCCCACACATGAGAGTTGTACTCCATACATGGGCGAATAAAACCCGTGTACAAGGTCAACAACTGTGCAGGGGTAATGAAAGTTCGGAGTTGGCTTAGCACACCTAATCTCTTGGAAGCAGATTTCACAAGAGATGTAATATGTTCTTTCTAAGACAAATCCCGAGAGAATGAAACCCCAAGCATGTTCAAGGATGATGCAGGACTGAGCTGGACATTATTAAAGATTAGTGGGTAATCCTGAGGAAGATTTTGTTGGGTTGATAAGTGTAAGAACTGAGTTTTTGATGCATCAAAAATAACAAGATTATTTTTACCCCAATCAGAGATACGAGCCAAGTCAGACATTAGGTGTGCCATAGCCTCATCCCTCTTTTGTTGAAATAACTGCTGAGATGGACGTTGCGGGAAGCGAAAGGAAAGGTGAAGGGTGGAATCATCAGCATATGTGTGGATAGGGTTAGATGTACAGCTTAGAAGGTCATTGATGAATAAAAGGAAGAGAGTTGGTGAAAGGACAGAGCCCTGAGGAACACCACTGTTGATAGGTCTAGGAGAAGAACGATGGCCGTCTACAACAGCGGCTACAGATCGACCAGAAAGGAAGCTAGAGATGAAGGCACAGATAGAAGTATAGAAACAGTAGGAGGGCAGTTTGGAAATTAAAGATTTATGCCAGACTCGATTGAAAGCCTATGAGATGTCAAGTGCAATGGCAAAGCTTTCGCCAAAGTCCCGAAAGGAGGATGACCAGGGGTCCGAAAGGTAGGTGAGAAGATCGCCAGTGGAGCGTCCCTGACAGAACACATATTGACGATCAGAAAGAAGGTTGTGACAGGAAAGATGCTTTAAAATTTTTCTGTTAAGAACTGATTCAAAAACTTTTGATACGCAGGATGTTAAAGCAATTGGACAACAGTTAGAAGGTTGGGAATGGTCACCCTTCTTTGGGACTAGCTGAATGAGAGCAAACTTCCAGCAAGAAGGAAATGTACAAGTTGATAGACAAAGGCGAAAGAGTTTACCTAGGCAGGTTGTAAGCACAGAAACACAGTTTTTGAGGACAACAGGAGGGACTCCATCAGGCCCACATGCCTTGTTAGTACTGAGGCCAGTGATGGCAGAAAATACATCAGCTGAAGAAATTGTAATGTCAGTCAAGAGGAAGTCAGAGGGGGGAAGTGATGGAGGAATAGCACTGGAATCGTCTAAGGTGGAATTGGAGGAGAAAGTCTGAGTGAAGAGATCTGCTTTATCAGTAGAAGAAATAGCTACAGAGCCATCAGAGTAGAAAAGAGGAGGGAAGGATGATGAGGTAAAGTTGTTAGAAAGGTTTTTGGCAAGGTGCCAGAAGGAGCGAGAAGAATTCGAGCTGGAGAGTTGAGAACATTTAGCACGGATGAAACTATTTTCAGCAAAGCGAAGAACAGACATAGCACGATTCCGGGGAGAAATATATAATAGATGTGATTCAGGGGTGGGTTGGCTCCGGTACCTCTTATAGGCCCTCTCCTTGTTGCGGACAGCATTAGAACAAGCGTGATTAAACCAAGGCTTTCTTGCGTTAGTCAGAGGATATGAGAAAGGAATGTATGCTTCCATGCCCGAGAGAATAACCTCCATAATGTGCAAGGCACACTCAGATGGCTCCTGGCCATGGAAGCAATAATCATTCCAGGGAAAATCAAATAAGTACTGCCTGAGGGCCTCCCAATCTGCAGCTCTAAAGTGCCACAGGCGGTGTTTCTTTGGAAGGTCCACAGGCCGTACCAGAGCGATAGGTTAAGGTAATAAGGTTATGATCGGAGGAGCCCAACGGAGAGAAAAGATTAACAGTGTAAGCAGAAGGATTAGTTGTTAGGAAAAGGTCAAGTATGTTGGAACTCTCTCCAAGGCAGTCAGGGATACAGGTAGGGTGCTGTACAAGCTGCTCTAGGTCATTAAGGATAGAAAAGATGAAGGCTTGTTCACCAGGTGGATCAGTGAAAGGAGAGGAGAGCCAAAGGTGGTGGTGAACATTTAAATCTCCTAGAATGGAGATTTCAGAGAAAGGAGAAATGGATAGAATGTGTTCCATCGTAGAAGTAAGATAGTCAAAGAATTTTTGATAGTACAATTAGGAGATAAGTAAACAGCACAGATATATTTAGTCAGAGAATGACAGGAAAGCCGAAGCCAGAGAGTAGAGAATTCAGAAGAATCAAGTTCAGGAACACGAGAGCAAGATAAATCGTTGCGTATATATACGCAACAGCCACCTTTGGCTTTGAAATGAGAATAGAGAAAGTAGGAGGATACAGAAAAGGGTTTGCTGTCGGTTGCCTCAGACAGCTGAGTCTCAGAGAGAAAGAGAAGGTGAGAGGAGAAGAGGTGGTGTTCAACGGATCGAAAGTTAGAGGAAAGGCCGTGAATGTTACAGAAATGAAGAAGGAGTGAGTCAGACAGTGGTTCCAGGCAGCTCTGAGAGTCATCACCGGGAGAGGGGCGGATGGTGGGGGCATTTATGGTCCCCCCCCCCCAGGGACACCGAGGCATGATTTTTGTGCGCCATTTTCTTTTTTGCTAATTTTGAAAAGGAAGTGTAGTGTGTAGTGTGCATGTAGTTTGGTGTTGACTGTTAGAGAAACTTGTACTGGAGAGCATGCTGGTCTACTCTCTGTGTTACTGAGACACTGAAAAAGTTCAGCAAAGGGGGATGGTCAGGAACAAGTCCTGAAGGCTGATGAAACGGGAGCTCCAGCTCTCCCTGTCATCAGCCTTCCATCCACCTTGGGAGTACTGCCCTGCTCGACTGGTGCTACAGTCTACTCTTCCTATCAGGTATATGATTTATGTGGACATGCCTCACCTCCATGGCTTCAGCCATGACCATATCCTCTCCCTCCTTGATGCTTGGGTCTTGTGTACCATTCATGCTTAACTGTCAGTCAGCTATGCCACAGAGTTGTACATCAAAGAGCATGGGTTCATCTTAGTGCCTTAACTTGCTACGCGAACAATTATAGACCTCCATGTGGTGTATAACTGCTACCATTGGGTGGCTAAAACAAAACAACAACAATAATTTTTTGGCTACCATCAAACAGTTTCATGCAGTGGAAAAAAAATCCTATAGTCATTTTACCTTAACTTGGCCCAGGTTTTCTTCCTTTTTGTAGCTTATTTTGTGTAGCTTATCTCAGTAACCAAGGTGGAGAGATGGTAATTTTAGGCCAAGATAGAGTAAAAAGGGATTAGTAGATAAAGCGGCCAAGAGAATATGTGAAACCTTCAGTGTAGTGATTGTATCATATTGTCTCACTTATAAAGGCTCCAACATGCTTGCATGCATCAGCCTTTGTCTCCTAATGGCAGCTCTCCATACTGCTTGGTCTCTGGCAGCCTCCCTATTCAGTTCCTTGTCCCTGCGATCACATTCTATGACCTCGCCCCAAATCTTTTTCATTCTGGCTCTAGCAACCGTACCTCAATGTTCACACTTCTCACCTTCCACACCCAGTCGTCAACCACCATTCTCTCAACATGCACAAACCATCTCAATCTACCCCTTCCTTACCACAACACCAGTACATTCAAGTCCCATCCTTCCTGTCAAATCTTCAGCCGTAATCTTAGCTCCCCCCAGCCTTCGCATTCAAGGACGCACTACACATTTGTCTAATCACTGTTGTCAGACTAAGGAAACCACACTCACCGGCCTCACCACAAGAACTGCCCAGGCCCCCTGCTGCATAATGCAGACCCTTCCTATGACGTCATTACTCGTGACTTAGCAGATGTATGCGCGAGCACACACACTAACAGCAATATGCACTAACACTCTCATCCTCTCTTCTTAATTTGACAAAAGATTCCAAGGACGATGCTGGATGGTCTATTTGCGTCTGATACACACTATGTATCCAATACATAGACTTTTGAGTGAGTACCATCAACACCCGATATGCACTATGCATCCAATACATACACTTTTGTTTAATTACTATCAAGACCCAGTCTGTGGCCACATACCGATATGTGATGTCTCTTGAAGTATTATAAACTTTCTAGTCTCGGCTGATTGCTGCATGCAGCTGCTCGGTCGAGGCACCTTTCTTGGTGAGACAATCAGCCAGTTGTTGTGATGTATCCACCCAAGATACTTCATCAATCTCCCCTCGCTCCAACATGTCTTGTAATACAGCAATATCAATGCACAATCTCCTGTCTTCTACACTCCTACAGGAGTAAAGGGCGTCCACCAGACTCTTGTTGTCGATGAAACACTTTATTTTGATCTTTCCACATCCAGAAACCCCACGCAATATGTTGGCGAGATATACAGCAGTCTCAGCATATTCAAGCAGCGCCAACGCCTCAGCAGATAAGGTAGATTTGACGACCCTCCTGATCTTTCTTGTCTGCCAGAATATAGGACATCTTGCCTCACTAGCATCTCCTAGGAAGATCACAAAACTTCCCTGAGATCCATTTCCTACAAGGTTGGCAAATGAGGCATCCGAAAAGCACTCTATGTGAAGTCCTCAATCGGCCCCATTCTTGGAATGTATAGCTGCATGTTGTCAGTCTTCACCCTCGAGATCACCTTATTGAGTCTAAGCAAATCCGCTACAGTAGCTCAGTTGCTAGTCACACTCAACTCACACACATCAAAGGCAATATCTGGCCAAGTGTGTGTGGCAATCCAGTTGAGTTGCCCAATTAATGCTCGGTACTCCGTTTTCTCAGACTCGGACAGCTCTCCTGATTTTACTGCTGCACGATGTTTACTCAGCATGACTGGTTTCAAAGATGAAGCATACTGGAATTGGTCGAGCATTATGCTGCCATCGATGTTGGAGATGACATTGAGACCAATGTATTTGAAGGCTTTTGATTCTGAACTGCCGATGAGGAATATTTGACTCAAACGGTTTATCACCTGCTGTTCGAACTCATGTGTACCAGCCCAAAGGAAGTCGTCGACGTAGATGCATACAATGCCTTCAACTTTGCCACTATTGCTCCAAGAGAACAGCGCTGAATCCAGTGATGATACTTTAGCTCCGAGACTCAACAATTGACCTTTTATGCGCAGGCGCAGATACCAATGCCTAGCAGCATCACAAAGGCCGTAAACAGTTTTCTTTAGTCTCCATAACTTACCATTTGCATATTCAGGCGGAGGACGTAAATGAACAACTCTCTCAATGTCATTACCTTGCAAGTAAGGATTACCCACTAATGTTTAATAATGGCCAGCTCAGTCCTGCATCATCCTTGAACATGCTAGGGGTTTCATTCTCTCAGGATTTGTCTTGGAAAGAACATATTACATCTCTTGTGAAATCTGCTTCCAAGAGATTAGGTGTGCTGGACCGACTCCGAACTTTCTTTACCCCTGCACAGATGTTGACCTTGTACACGGGTTTTATTCGCCCGTGTATGGAGTACAACTCTCATGTGTGGGGAGGCTCCCCACATGCAGTTTTTCTCAATAGGGTGGAGTCAAAGGCTTTTCGTCTCATTAACTCTCCTCCTCTTACTGATTCCCTTCAACCTTTGTCTCTTTGCCGTACTGTTGCTTCTTTATCTCTCTTCTATCGCTACTTCAATGGTCACTGTTCCTCTGAACTGTCTGCTTGCATCCCTCCACCTCTACGACGGGCACGTAGTACCCGTCTAGCAACAAACTCTCATCCCTTTTCTGTCCAACTCTCTAATGCAAGAGTTAACCGTTACTCCCAGTCCTTCATTTATGCAACTGGTCAACTCTGGAACTGTCTCCCTCTGTCTGTATTCCCTACTTCCTATGATCTCCAATCTTTCAAATGCAGTGTGTCCAGGCATCTCGAAATGAATGGACCTTGAATTTGGCTTTCTTTTGTATTGTTTTTACTTTTTCTTGGAAGGAACAGTATGCGGGCCCTGACCTTTGGTTCCTTCTTCCTTGCATTAAAAAAAAAAAAAAAAAGTAGGCAGCTATCATGTCCATAGTGTGGCAATCCCACTGGTTGGTGGAGGCCAAAGAAAGTGACAGAAGCACTGCTTCTTTTGAACAAGTAGGCGAGTCTTTTTGGAGATCCACTGTGTCTTCCTCAAATCCTCTGGCTTAGTGACTAAGCAGGCCTTAGCAACAGGCTTTCCATTTTTCAGTTTTTCCGTCACAACCCATCGAACCATTATGGCACCTTGCCCAACATCATCTACTTCCTCATACACATCATTATTCTGCCAGTTTGTAATTTCATTTTCCTTAGCGCATAATATGGCCTCAGAGTTGAAAAGAACAAGCATTTCTGCGTCATCATCAACCACTTCCCATTCGCTAAAATCTCTCTGCAAATCTATCCAATCAATGCTGCTATCAGAGTCCCTCTTCAAATTGTAGCAGTATTTGTACTTTCCAGTGGCTTTACCTGCCCAACTCATAATCCTTCCAGACACCAACTCTCCACTTTCTGAATGTATTCCCTTTATACACTGACCAACAGAAACTTTGAGAGGCTGATTAATCGGAACAGAAACTGTGGGAGGCTCATCAATCAGAACCACACCATCTTCCGACTCGTCATCTGATGGACAGTCATTCAACACTTGCGACGGATTGTCATTACGCTTCTCCTGGACAACATTGTTCTTCTCATCACTGCTGACACCACTTTCAACTGTAGTATCTTGCTCTGGTGCACGCGCTAGACGACACACATGCACTCGCACATAGACACCGCCGTGTCTCACCAGAATTTGTTTCCCATCTCTGCCTATTACAATTCCGGGACCGTGCCACTCATGACTGTCATTTCTTTTGTAGAAGACTTCATCTCCATTTCGGATGTCGTTTAAGTCACTCGAACGTACGTTGTGCCGCAGAGCCCTAGCCAAACGTTCATCTGATTCAGTCTTTATAAACTCTTGTCTTGCTAAATGAAGAGCGTTCAAGTTGTCTCACAATTTTCGATGGTGATGAAGGTTCCAAGGCTGGAGAATCATTTGCATACACATTAGGCAGGCCAGAGTTTTGACCAAAAACAAGTTGGTTAGGAGAAAAGCCTGCATGGTTGGTGAGAGCATTTCTTGCCGATACTGCCCATGCCAAGGCCACATCCAATTCCACTGGCTATCAGCCATTATCTTCCTAACAATGTCACCAATGACTGCATTTTGACGCTCACAGACTCCGCTGCTACATGGACTCTCTTGAGACGTTGTCATGATCTTGATATTGAAGGCCTCTCCCAATGCTCACACTTCCGCATTGTTGAATTCACAGCCATTGTCTGTAAGAATTTTTCTAGGTGCGCCAAATACAACAATCCAGCTCCGAAATATTCCTTTGATAATGGTGGGCGCACACTTATCCGCGATTACTATCACATTACAATACCTGGTCGCCAAATCAACAAGAACTAAGAAATAATGCCTTCCTCAAGCTTTCAAATCCATGGATATGGCTTCGTTAAACTTAGACGCCATGGGCAAACTGACTACGGGTCGGGGCTTGGCTTTCTTAAATCTGCAACAGACTACAAGCATCAGATACAGCCCTGATAGCCAACTCCAGTTCTGAACTTTTAATCCCCACATCTGTGATCACTTTAATTAATTTCGCCAATGTTGGGTGTCCAAATTGCATGTGAAGCTTCAAAGCGGTTTTTTCTACATCACCCCCAAGAGATGCCAGCATGATTGTTTCGCAAAATTCACGACCTAGTCCTAAAGAAATTGGAAGCAAGTAATGGCCTGAAGATGAGGACTTCAAATCAATGATAGTTCCACAAATTTTGACCTGGTCACTTTCAAAGTTAATCAACATTTTTGCTTTTTTCATGGAACGTTTACTCAACAGCAAGGGAATATTGCAGTTCACAACATCAGTCACAATGGTTGCATTCATATTTCCAATGTAGCAGGGCAGAGTAACACGTTTGAGGGAAGAAACTGTGACACCATCAGCAAAAGTAAACGTTGAGGATGACACTTCTTCTCTTATAGCTTCACGTTCGTAATCAGTGAGCTCACTTAGAAGCAACTGATCCATTCAACTCCACATACAGTTGTAGAACACCCTGTGTCTAGAACAGCACATCCCTTAGATTCTTCTACTAGAGTCTGTAACTTACCTCTACTAGTGGCATCATCCGCATACCCCATAAATAACGACAGATGCACTGTTTCAGAATTTTCTTCTCGACTGCCGTTGTTTTCATATACATCCGGAAAGTCACGTGCCCAATGAAATCTAGAATCACATATGAAACACCTCGATACCTTTCCAAGTGGGTTCTGCCTCCTCCCGGTGGATAAGCGTTGGGGAATTCTAGTAGATACGGTCGAATATCGGCCACCACCACGACCTCGATCACGTACTGCACCACCCCGCAACATTCTCCGTCCTTGTCAAGCACCTCTAACATAAAACGTTTCCTCACCCCCAACTTCGTCACTCCAAAATACTGGTTCGCCTTTCACCTCCCTGGTGGACACCGATGCATCGTTCTGCCCACCAATTTCACCAGCAAAAATACGATTCAGGGCAGATTTTGTGTTTTCGTATGTCACCTCAGTTATCGCGGACATCACTAGTTGTTGCTCACTGTCTGAAAGTGTGCATGCAGCTAAGAGCATAAAAGCCATCACAGAATTTGGCAGTGCCATGTCCTGCTTCATAGGCTAAATCTGAAATAAACATGCTCAAATTCTGCCACGAACTCACGAATGTTCATATCACCGGCTTTTATGAAGTTGTACAATATGTACATAAAAAGCTGCAAACTGTCAACGTCCTTTGTCCACGAGAAATAAACTGTCTAATTTTTTCAGCAAGGTCTGAACACCACCCTTCTGCATCAAATCAGTCGCATCAACCTCCGAAGACACCGCTCTTCCAGACAATGACAGGTGAATAGCTAAGGCTTTTTTTTCTTTGGGTAAGTCCGTCAGTTCGCACCAAATGTCGATGTCCTTTTTCCAGCTCTCATAAGCAGAATCATTTTCAAGTTTTGGAGGCCACTTAGTCGAACACGACGCCATTATTTTCTAACTACACTCTGCTACCAGTGTCAGACTAGGCAAACCACACTCACCGGCCTCACCACGCGAACTGCCCAGGCCCCCGGCTACATACCGCAGGACCCTTCCGATGACGTTATCACTCGTGACTTAGCAGGTGTGTGTGTGCGCGCACACACTAACAGCAATACGCACTAACAACTGTCATTTCTGTACATTTGAGTTTACAAATATCCTCCTCCTCTACTTCCTAGGTCTCACTACCATAGAGCATTACACTCCTAACAAATGCCACATACAAAGATTGCTTTGCATGGAGGGAGAGCCCTCTCAGTGTCAGGTGAGGCAACAGCTCCTTAAACTTCCTCCAACCACTCCTTATTCTAGCCACAGAGCACATAACAAGTCCCCCAAATACAGTAACAGAACTGCCCACACTCAAGAGACCCTCCAGCAAGATCAGTCCTTTCATGCCTGACAATCTCTGCATTCTCTCACCGACACACCACACTCACGAAATCATCATTATTTCACAGCCTACCTCTAATGCCACTATATCTCTTATGCACCCACTTATCACAAACACTGCACAAGATGGAGTTACCTCCCACACTCTTATGGCCAACAGCACATGGCCACACTCCCTCTGCTTTGCCAGTAGCACCAAGAGCCCTAGATATCACCATTGTTTTATCCTATTTACTCTCTAACCCTTGTGTCCCATTCTGACTCTTCACTTCCTAAATCTTTCTCTGCAATCAACATCAAGTCATCAGCATACAACATCTTCCATAGGAGTACATATCTGAACTAACCTGAGAGAGTTTCATGAACCATGACAAACAATACGGGGATTAACTCTGACCCATGATGCATGCCATCATTCACAGAGAACTTGTCTCTCAAATCTACATTCATTTTCACATGGGTGCGAGCACCCACATACATAGACTTGACCATTCTAACCAGCCACTTCTCAATCCCAAGCTTTCTCACTGCCCACTTCACTTCACTATTTCCCTAGGAACTCTGTCAAAGGCATTCTCCAGATCAATAAAAACAAAGCATAGCTCCCTTTTCATTTCCATATATTTCTCCTGAAGCTGTCAGACAATGTAGATGGCATCAGTGGTCCCTTTGCCTGGCATAAACCTAAACCTTAACTTTATCTTATCAGTATTCACTTTTTCGTTTATCATACCTTCTAGAACTCTCTCGATTACTTTCATTATCTGGTTCAAAAGTTTTATGCCTCTCTGATTTCCTATTTCCAGGGCATCAACTTTCTCCTTATACACATTTACAATCTAGCTCTTCAGCCAGTCAACTGGGACAACACATTCAAATACATAATTGAATTTATCAGCAAGCATTATCATCGCATAATTCTATTGAGTGTTGTTGGAAGGGTATTTCGTTTTCTTTTTTGAAAGCTCCAACATGCTTGCATGCTGTCGGCCTTGGTCACCTAATGGCGGCTCTCCATGCTGCTCGATCGTTGGCAGCCTCCCTGTTCAGTCCCTTAACCATGAGGTCACACTTAATGACCTCGTCCCACATCTTTCTCGGTCTACCCCTCCCAATCCCCCCTCCAGTATTAACACTTCTCACCTTCTGCACCCAATTATCATCCCCCATCCTCTCCACATGTCCAAACCACCTAGCCTACCTCTCCTCATCACAACACCAATACACTCCAGTCCCATCCTACCTCTCAACTCTTCCATCGTAAACCCTGCCCCCAAAGGCCTTGCACTCAGGGACGCACTGCACATCCACCTAATCATTGTCATTTCTTTATGTTTAAGCCTGCGAATATCCTCTTCCTTTACTGCCCAGGTCTCACTACCATATAGGATCATACTACTAACACATGCTGCATACAAAGACCCCTTAGCACATAAGGAGAGTCATCTCAATGTCAGGAGAGGCAACAGCTTCCTGAACTTCTTACAACCACTTCTCACCCTAGCAACTGAGCTAGCTCCAGCCCCACCTCCGGCACATAACATGTCTCCCAAATAACAAAACTCTTCCACACACTCAAGAGACTCACCAGCAAGTTCAATCCTTTCACGCCTAACAATCTCCACCTGCTCTCCCCGACATGACACACACACAAAATCAGCATTATCTCGCACTCTGCCTTTAATACCACTTCATCTCTTGTGCACCCATTTATCACAAACACTGCACAAGATGGAATTACTTCCCACACCTTTGTGGCAAACTGCACATGGCCACTCTCCCTCTCCTCTGACTGTACCACCACCACCAACCCTACATATCTGTTTTATCTGCATTTACCCTTAAGCCCTTGTCCCCCATACCATCTCTCCACTTCTTAAATTTTTCCTCTGCCTCCTTCTCATTCTCTGCAATCAACACTAAATTATCAGCATACAACATCTCCCACAGAAGTCCATCTCTGAAGTCATGTGAGAGGGCTTCAAGTACCATGATAAACAACAAGGGACTCAAAACTGACCCCTGATGCACACCAACATTCACAGAAAACTAATCACTCAAAACTCCATTCACTCTTACCTGGGTGCGCTCGAGCACCCACATACATGGCCATAACCACCCTAACCAGCCACTCTTCCAACCCAAGCTTTCTCATTGCCCACTTCACCACTTCTCTAGAAACTCTGTCAAAGGCCTTTTCCAAATCAACAAAAACAAAATAAAATTTCCTTTTCTTTCTAATATATTTTTCCTGAAGCTGTTGAACAATGAATATGGCATCAGTGGTCCCCATGCTTGGCATAAACCCAAACTGCATCTCATCTTTATTCACTTTTTCTCTAATCATACCTTCTATATGGAAGAATTATTATGAAGAAAGTAAGAGGGATATCAGAAGGCCTAGTGAGTGACTAACAGGGTGGCTTTAGGAGTGCAAGAGGATGTGTGGATCAAATATTTGCTGTGAGACAGATAGTGAAGACTTATGAGAAAGACTACAAGGTGTTTATGGCATTTATGGATCTAGATAAAGCATAAGACAAAGTAGACACAGAAGGATTGTGGAATGTTTTGCATATGTACAGTGTAGATAGTAGGCTGCTAGGTGCCATTAAGAGTTTTTATGATGGTAGTGAGGCATGTGTAAGGGTAAATGGACATCTAAGTGAATGGTTCACGATCAGTGTTGGCGAATGACAAGATTGTGTGATGTCCCAATGGTTGTTCAATATATATATACTGTACAGTATATGAATGGGGTGATGCGAGAAGTAAAAACACAAATAATGGAGAGAGGGGTGGCATTGGTAATGAATGGTGATGGATGGAATATCTCAAATTTGCTGTGTGCTGATGATGCAGTACTACAGTACATCTGCCTAGTACGCGAGATCAGAGTGTGCGATTCACCTTGTGCGCAAGGACCTATTTTTTAATATTTTTAATATTTTTTAATATTTTGCTAACCAGAGTATGTGAGTTACATCCACATGATGCGAGCCGGCAGGGAAAACTGCCCAAAACCGGTGTTTTCCAGTGTGAAACCCGAATGCAAGACCTGCCTCTCCACTATGCGCCACCCTCATCACCCGTTTCTATAAGAACATTTGGATTCACATGAATAACAGTTATTTCACAAATGCCAAGTTATTATACTACAGAGTATATGTCCAAAACAAGATGAGGAATGAAACAGATAAACAAGAAGAGGTGAAGGAAATTGCCAAAAATGTGAGCAGTAGAGAGAAAGAGATGGAGGATTCTCCTCTCACCACCTCTCCTGGCTCGCCCGGCGCCGCCCCCTCCACCTCCACTGCCCCACCTGACTCACCAGCCGCCTCCCCCTCCACCTCCACAGCCCCACCTGACTCACCCGCTCCACCTGGCATACCAGCAACCCCAACCATAATTACTGTTGCTGTATTCTGGAAGAAATATAACATTCGACAGGCCGTAAATTTCTTTGTCAAAGCCTGGAATAATACGACGTTGGCAACCGTTAAACAAGCGGGACAATTCGACATCAAGTCAATTTGCCGTCACAACAGTAACAAGACAATTCTCCGTCATTAATGACGACAACTATGGGTAACGCTAGAATGTAATTGTCCTGACGGGGAATCGTCCATGTTTTGACAGGGAATTGTCTGACGGCGAACTGTCTCAGAACCAAACAAGCATGGTCGGCACTCCAGCCACAACTCAAGTCTGTTGAGATGGTGAGAGAGCAGCCATCAGAATTAATGACTAATGATTGGACTTGTAAATAAGATTTCAAGAAAATGCCAGAAACAGTATCACGACTGAGTGAATGCCCGCCATCAGTCACTCATCACTGGCTTTCTTTCACAACAATCATCACACCAAACACCTTAACTCGTTTAAGGTGAGTTTTGCATTACTCATGATAATCTAACAACTAATCTTATTATTTTCTGGTACCAATTAGACGTTATTGGTGAAATCCTACTGTACTGTACTGTATATGTCTTAGATATTTTCCCTCAAACAGGTCAAAAAGGTCACTGATGAAGGGGGGTGCCACCCATATGTTAATTTTCCCATTAGTTTATTTATTCAAGTACACGAAATCCCAGTATGCGAGCACCTATGCCGCCCTTATTGGCACGTACTAGGCGGATGTACTGTACTTCCAAATACCAGACAAGAGCGTGGGCGACTATTGCAGAGTTTTGTAGATGTCTGCGAGCGTCGTGTCTTGAGAGTTAATGTAGAAAAGAGTAAAGTGATGGCTATTGAGAGAGAAGGTGACTCCCAGTGTTATGTTACAGTGAATGGAGAGAGACTGGAATTGGTAAGAAAGTTCAGATACCTGATACCTGGGTACAGTGATAGAAATGAGAGGAAAATGTGCAGAAGTGGAAAGTAGAGTGACAAAAGGAAGGAAAGTAGCTGATACTATGAAAGCTTGATAAGAAACAGAGGCTTGAGTGTTGAAGCTGCGCGCCTCGAGGCTTGTATGAAGGACTGTTAGTGCCAACTTTAACATATGGATGTGAGACTATGGTCAGGCATGAAAATGAAAAGTCAAGAGTAAGAGCAGTNGAAGAGAGGTATAGAAGGTGGTGAGGCTAAGGGACTGACAAGAGCTCAAGCTGGCTGGATGAATTTTGTGTGGAGAAGCACATGACCAGGGATCTGGCACCCCCTTTTAATGTGACAGCATTCTGACTGACTCTACCAGATAGGTACAGTATATGTTAAAGTACAGTACGTAGTGAAACCTTTCAGCCTATCAGATGGAGCCAGGATTCCGTGGGCTTGAATGATGAGTGAATGGAAGCGTGGCCTATTGAATTGGGTAAACTTTGGCTGTCTGGACACTACTACTCCTCACCCCGCCCTAGGGTGGGAAAAGAGATCCGGATGATGATGATGGTGGTGATGATGATGATGATGATGATCAAACTAGTAACTAAACCCACTCCTCTATTTCCTGAGGCCTTCAGCATTTCAGTAGTCAACCCAGACATACCCACTGCCTGCCCCAACTGCATCCTGCTCATTACCATGCTCACGGTAGCAGCATCAATTAATCTTATCACAGTGACTATACCACCAGCCATATTAATTTATTTAGTCTAGGACAAAGCTGTCAGCCTATTGGGATTAAAAATCATCTCCATTAGCATGTCAAATGCAGCTCAGGAAAATCTGCCATGCCCTTGGTTTTCGTTTTCATTTTTGAAGGCTCCAACATGCTTGCATGCGTCGGCCTTGGTCACCTAATGGTGGCTCTCCATGCTGCTCGATCCCTGGCAGCCTCCCTGTTCAGTCCCTTAACCCTTAAATTACACTTAATGACCTCGTCCCATGTCTTTCTCGGTCTACCCCTCCCCCAATATTAACACCTCTCACCCTCTGTACCCAATTATCATCCCCCACCCTTTCCACATGTCCAAACCACCTCAGCCTACATCTACTCATCACAACACCAATACTCTCCAGTCCCATCCTACCTCTCAACTCTTCCATCGTAAACCCAGCCCCCCCAGGCCTTGCACGCAGGGACGCACTGCACATCCACCTAATCATTGTCATTTCTGTACGTTTAAACCTGCGAATATCCTCCTCCTTTACTGCCCAGGTCTCACTACCAAACAGCATCACACTCCTAAAACATGCTGCATACAAAGACCCCTTAGCACGTAAGGAGAGTCCTCTCAATGTCAGGAGAGGCAACAGCTCCCTGAACTTCTTCCAACCACTTCTCACCCTAGCAACCGAGCTAACTCCAGCTCCACCTCCGCGGCACATAACATGTCTCCCAAATAACGAAACTCCTCCACACACTCAAGAGACTCACCTGCAAGTTCAACCCTCTCACGCCTAACAATCTCCACCTGCTCTCCCCGACATGCCGCACACATGAAATCAGCATCATCCCGCAGTCTACCTCTAATACCACTACATCTCTTGTGCACCCACTTATCACAAACACTACACAAGATGGAATTACTTCCCACACCCTTGTGGCAAACTGCACATGGCCACTCTCCCTCTCCTCTGATTGTACCGCCACCAACCCTAGATATCATCACTTTTGTTTTATCTGCATTTACCCTTAAGCCCTTGTACCCCATACCATCTCTCCACTTCTTAAATCTTTCCTCCGCCTCCTTTTCATTCTCCGCAATCAACACCAAATCATCAGCATAGAACATCTCCCACGGGAGTCCATCTCTAAAGTCACGTGAGAGGGCTTCAAGCACCATGATAAACAACAAGGGACTCAAAACTGACCCCTGATGCACACCAACATTCACGGAAAACTCATCACTCAAAACTCCATTCACTCTTACCTGGGTGCGAGCACCCATGTACATGGCCATGACCACCCTAACCAGCCATCCTTCCAACCCTAGCTTTCTCATTGCCCACTTCACCACCTCTCTAGGGACTCTGTCAAAGGCCTTTTCCAAATCAACAAAAACAAAATACAATTCCCTTTTCTTTCCAATATATTTTTCCTGAAGTTGACGAACAATGAATATGGCATCAGTGGTCCCCCTGCCTGGCATAAACCCAAACTGCATCTCATCGTTATTCACTCTTTCTCTAATCATACCTTCTAGAACTCTCTCCATTACTTTCATTATCTGATCTAACAGCTTTATACCTCTGTAATTTCCCCTTTCCAGGGCATCACCCTTCCCTTTGTACACATTTACAATTACACTATTCAGCCAATCATCTGGGACAACACACTCATATATAATCCTATTTATCAGGTCAGTGGCTAACCTCATCCCAGTATCTCCTGAGGCCTTCAACATTTCGGCAGTCAACCCAGACACACCTGCCGCCTTCCCCACCCGCATCCTGCCTATTGCCTGACTTACAGTAGCAGTGTCAATCAAAGGCCAAGGGCCAAACACTGGATCAGCTGGCTCCAAACCTTCTCTATCCCGATCAAACTCCTCATTCAACAATCGGCTATAATGCTCTCTCTATGCATCTTTAATATCCTCACTGTTCACCACTACCCTTCCATCATCATTCTTCACACACTGCTCACCTACAATGTCCCGATTATCCCTCTTCACCTGATTTGCCACCCTAAAAATCATATTTTACCTTTCTCCATGATTTAGATTATCAAGTAAAAGTCTCTGTGACTCAGACTTCGCCCTGTATACCTCTCTTCTAGCCCTGCGCTTGGCAGCCAAGTACTCCACCCTGTTACCACCATTCTTCCAATCCCGGAAAAGCCTTCTTTTCTCCTTAACTGCAGCTTCTACACCCTCATCCCACCACCAAGTTACTTTATGTCTTGGTGGGCCTCTTGTCCAACCGCATATTGTATCAGTAACTCTCAAGAGGTTGTTCTTAAGGGCTCTATACTGTTCATTAACGCCTCTATCTACGGCTTCCTGTTCAGCCACCACTCTCCTCATCTCACTATAAAAGGCATCCCTTACTGATTGGTTTCCCAGCTTCCATATTTTCCTCCTAGGTACATATGTCCTCCTTCTCATCACTCGTTCCTTAAGCACCATGTCACAAATCAACAGTTTGTGCTGCTGCACACACTCCTCGCTTCCTATAACTTTAACATCCCTCACTAATCTCCTATCAACCCTCCTGACCAGAAAATAATCTATCTGACTACTA
>JAGKTI010000129.1:108902-129289 GCA_018397915.1 Birgus latro
TTTTTTTTGGCTCAAACCTCCGCTTTTGGTGAGAAACATCGAAAATTCATAGAGAAATCGCCCTCCTGAGCTTATAAATGTTGGTTCAGGTGTCAGTCAGCCTTACATTTTCCTTCTTTCTCAGGGTATCTGGCTAAAGAAAATGAACTATGGAAGGGTTAACTAATTCAAGCCACTTTAAATTACGTATTTATTTATTTATTTATTTGGTACGAATTTATGTGTAGTACAAGTCTATACTGGTTTTCACACAATAATATAGGTGATAAAAGCATTGTTCACTCACCCAAAACCCCAGCATGTGGCACCTTCCTTTATGACATTACCACCTCATCATTTCTGTTTGTTTCTCCCTCTTGTTTCTTTGTCCTCCACCTCAGGAATCACTTTCACCTTGAATTTCGTTATTGGAGAGACCATGGGGCAACATATCTTTACTGGCCAGGTTACTGCTAACAGGTGAATTGCCCAGTGTGGGGGGGGAGGGGGGGAGGGGGGGCAGGTGAGGCCAGGCAGTATCCCTGCTTGAAAGCATGTAGAGGAAGGTCTCCCATATATGCCTACCAAATATCACCCGTGAATGTTGAAAAATGTGCACACGACGGGCCTTGCAATTGAGTGATGTATGATGCACGTCGGTGGGTCTGTCCACAGAAAAAAGTACTGTAGTGACGTGCATTATACGTCAGTGGGACTCGGCAGGTTAAATCACAGCTTCAAAACAGAAGAAAGCAAGCATGCATCTGAATTGCTGTAACACTTGTGAAAATTAAAAATATAAACTAATTATAGATAGAATATTAACCTTTCAAAAGGCAGCAGCATCATTTCAGTACAGTATCATATTCTGGCTAATTGCAGACTATCTTAAACAGCTGTGGGTGAGCTTTGCACCTTCAAGAATTAAACAATCTGGCACTCTTACACTGTAGACCCTAACTATAGAGAGTATTTATCAGTCACCTATTCTGACTTTACCTGTTTGTGTTATGTCCACAGCAAATTAAAGAAAAGTTGCCTTTAAAGTTCTACTGCTACCTGTGCATTTGACCTGTTAGTTCTCCCACTTTATAATAGCTATATGGAAGAAGCACTGATATTCTGGAGTATATCCCTCATTTATTATGACTGTTTGTACTTACCGGAGACAATTTTTCCATGAATTCTGTATAATAAAGTTCCAAGTTGGAGAAAGACTGCAATGCACAACCATCCTAGATGAAGGGTATGCAGCTGGATGATGAAGGCAAGCAGTGCTAAGATCACTGTATACACAATCCATGGCAGCAGTTGAATACGTCCACTGCTCACACAAACCTGTATATAAAACAAATGCAGCCAGTCCTCACTTAAGTCTTCGATGTGTATTGTTGAAATGCTACTTTATGTGAAGCAAGTTTAAAGGGGGACATACTTTTGATTCATAACTGTGGGGTTAAATGCATTAAGAATTAAAAAGTTTGAAGGGGTTAAATCCATGACTACTTCCAATATTTTTCAGAACAGATTTTTATATCGATCTATCTATCTATCTGTCTATTGCCAGACGCCTTAATCCAATAAGGGGTGGCCACAAACAAATCGCCTCCATGTTGCCCTGTCCCCTGCCATTTCACTGCCATGCTCTCACCTTTCTTATATATCTCTTCACTCCATCCCTCCATCTCATCCTTGGCCTCCCCCTCCCCATGTCCCCCTCACTCACATACACTCTACTTGCCAGTCTCTAGCTCTCCATCCTCTCCATATGGGGGGAGGCGGTGGCTCGATTGGTAGAGAGGTGGCCTGCAGTCCTAACGGACCCAGGTTCAAATCCTCACTGGGGCAGCGAACAGTTTAAGTATTTGAATTTCATTAAACCAGGCTTTACTGATCTACCAGAAGACCCGCCGACATGTAAAAATACCCCCGCTAATACCAATACACCAGTCCTGTATGAGAGCCCTAGTGTGTATTCAATATAGACAGTGAGTGTTAGCGCCGAAGTGGTGACATATAGAGGTGTATGATATGTAGGAGGACTGCTGGGCCTTGATAGCAGGCTGTGAAGCCTATGCCCAGAGTCGGATACATAAAAAAAAAATAATGTATTTCTCATAATGCTTTCTATCACATCCACATCACAATGCTCCCTCACTTCCTCATTTGTCAGTCTGTCTCTCCATGTGACTCCACATCAAATAACTCATTTCCACTGTTCTCACTCTTGGCTTGTGTCCTTCCAACAAGATCGAAGCTTCACTTGCATACGTTAGAGTTAGTATCACCATACTGTCATGTAGTGACTTTTTTACATCCATGCTCACTTCCCTCTTTCCTATCACTGCTTTCAAAGAACCAGCAACCTTTCTTCCTTGTTTTACCCTTTCAAGCACTTCACCCTCTCAACTTCCATCCTTACTCATCACACTACCCAAGTACCCACCGAGCCCCACCGACGTACGATGCACGTCACTACTTTTTTCCGCGGACAGACCCACTGCCGTGCATTGTATCACTCAATTGCAAGGCCCGTCGTGTGCACATTTTTCAACATTCGCAGGTGATTTTTGGTAGGCATATGTGGGAGACCTTCCTCTACCTGCTGTCAAGTGGGGATACTGCCTGGCCCCACCTGACCCCCCCTCCCCCCCAAACTGAGCAATTCACCTGTTAGCAGTAACCTGGCCAGTAAAGATATGTTGCCCCACGGTCTCTCTAATGACGAAATTCACGGTGAAAGTGATTCCTGAGGTGGAGGACAAAGAAACAAAGAAGCTAGAGGGAAAAACAAACAGAAGTGATGAGGTGGTAATGTCGTAAAGGAAGGTGCCATATGTTGGGGTTTTGGATGAGTGAACAATGTTTTTATCGCCTACATCATTGTGTGAAAACCAATATAGACTTGTACTACACATAAATTCATACCAAATAAATAAATAAATAAATAAGTACATAATTTAAAGTGGCTTGAATTAGTTAACCCTTCCATAGTTCATTTTCTTTAGCCAGGTACCCTGAAAAAGAAGGAAAACGTATATGACACGTATATCAACATTTTTAAGCTCAGGAGGGCGATTTCTCTATGAATTTTCTATGTTTCTCACCAAAAGTGGAGGTTTGATCAAAAAAAAAAAAAAAAAAAAAAAAGTGAAAATCAGTCAGGTTCTGAGAGTGTTTCATAAAAAATCGGTCGGGACTGGGAGGGTTAAATGCACTCATTTTCCATTCCTCCTTATCCAGCCTCACGTAACATTCAATGGCTTCATTTCTCTCAAAGACCATAACTTTATTTTTCCCTACATTCACCTTTAGATTCCTTTTCTTACACACTCTCCCAGACTCATTCACAAGCCTTGCAGCTCCCCTTCATCATCACCTAACAACACAGTATCATCTGCAGCCAACAGTACAGATAGTTTCCAAACACTTCTCTCTCTCTCTCTCTCTCTCTCATTAAAGCCGCTCCAACATCCATTGCCCTTCCTTGTGTCTCTAACCCCATCCATATACAGACTGAACAACCATGGAGACATGACACATCCCTGCTTCAATCCAGCCTTCAAATAGAAAAATTCACTCAGTTCACTGTCCACAAGCACTGCAGCCTTAGCAACCTCATATATACTCTTCATGGCATTCAGCAACTTCCCATTTACTCCATATATTCATAACACTTTCCACATTCCTTGTCTATCCACCCTGCCATATGCTTTCTCCAAATCCATGAAGGCTGCACACAACTTCTTTCCCCTCTCTAGAAACTCTTCCACTAAAGATCTAAAAATGTATACCTGATCTACACAACCTCTTCCCTTCCTAAAGCCTCCCTATTCTTCTCCAACTAATTCCTCAGTTATTACCCTAACTCTGTCAATAAGTATCCTACCATATACTTTTCCTATTACACCAAGAGGACAAATCCCCTTATGATTACCATACACTTCATTTTCCCCTTTTCCTTTGTACAGGGGAATAATTATACCTGACTTCCAATCCTCTAGGACTCTACCTTCCTCCTAGGGACAAATTTTCCACATCCATTCTACTACTATCTCTCTCCCATGCTTCAGCATTTCACCACACATTCCATCATTTCCTGGGGCTTTCCCCATTTTAACTTTCTTCATTGTTTCCACCATCCTACTGATTTCTTCCTCTCTTCTCACATCCCTCCTTCTCCCAGCCATTCCCCAGAAAGAGCACAAGTATGGTAGGAGGGGAGTGAAAGTCTAAATAGTGAAGAGGGATTGAGAAGCATGTTCAGAATTGCAAAACAAATGAGGAAAGAAGGAAAGGATATCAGTGGAGCAAAATTCATTAAAGATGAAAATGGAAACATTATGGTGGAGAAGGAAGACATTATGCAAAGGTGGAGGAGGTATTTCCATCAGCTGTTGAATGAGGAGAATTAATATCAGCTTGAGGAGGACCAACAAGTTGATGGACCAATAATGAGGTTACAAAGGAAGAGATCCAGAAGGCATTAAAAGGAATGAAGGGAAGCAGAACTCCAGGCCCATCTGGAGTCACCAGTGAACTATTGAAGGGAACTGGAGAAACAGGAGAGATAGAGTTGTTGAAGGAAGATAGTAGAGGAAGGTAGAGTGCCAGAACAGTGGGGGGAAAGCTACACTATCCCCATCTATAAAGGAAAAGGAGATGCGCAGAAATGTGAGAACTATAGAGGAGTGCAGTTATTGGAGCACAGTATGAAAGTCTGGGAGAAGATCCTGGAGGCAAGATTGAGGGAGATGGTAAAGACTGATGAGAACTAGTTTGGATTTCAGCAGGGCAAGTCAACACTGGATGCCATTTTCATCATGAGACAATTAAAGGAGAAGTATGGAGAGAAGAAGAAGGAGTTGTTTCACATATCTGTGGACCTGGAAAAGGCTTTTGACAGGATACGAAGGAGAGCAATTGTGTGGGCACTGAGGAGGCAGTTGCCAGAGCGACTGGTGGCACTGGTGATGGCTCTATATACAAATTCAAGGTCGAGAGTGACGGCAATTGCAGGAACGTTTGAGGAGTTTGGCATCGGAGTTGGAGTTCACCAAGGGTTGGTGTTAAGACCCATTTTGTTTGTGCAAGTGATGCAGGAGGTGACGAGAGATGTGGTAGGTGATAGCATATGGCAGCTGATGTATGCAGATAACCTGGTGTTGACAGCGAAGTCAGAGGTGAGAGTTGTGGAGATGTTTGAGGAGTGGAGAAGAGGGATGGAAACAAGAGGACTGAAGGTCAACAAATCAAAGATCAAGTTGATTGTGGTAGGAAGGGAGCCAGTAGTGAGACCGCAGAGAGGAAGGTATCCATGCAGAGTGTGTGGAGGGGAAGTAGGTGTCAACCCTGTGTGGTGTTCAGGTTGCTCAAAGTGGTGCTATGGCAGATGCTCTGGACTCAGGAATGTAAGGAGAGCTGGAGGGAACTTCAGGTGCCCAGCATGTGTTTGAAGGCCAGTAGTGAGACCACATGAGGTAGCAGTGGAGGGTGGTGTGTTGGGGGTGGTAGACCAGTTCTGCTATCTTGGTGACATCATGAGCTGTGAGGGTGGAGCAGAGGCGGCAGTGAGGACCAGGATCACAAGTGCCTGGAGAAAGTGGAGAGAGTTGGCCAGTCTGTTAGTGAACCAGGGGATACTGCTGGTTCACCAAGCAAGGATCTACTGCGCCTGCATCAGACCTGCACTGCTATATACTGCAGAGACGTGGGCACTAACAGCAGATTCGGAGAGGCTCCTGTTGACTTGTGATCACAGGATGCTGAGGTATATGGCAAGAGTTAGGTGGAGAGACAGAGTGTCAAATGATGAGGTGAGAAGAAGATGTGAAGTGGAGAGCATAGAGGATAGGATTCGGAGAATGAGATTGAGGTGGCTCAGTCATGTGTGCAGAAGAGAGCAAGATAACATTTTGAGAAGGGCAATGGAGCTGGAAGTAGAAGGAAGGAGACCAGTGGGAAGACCAAAGAGAACTTGGAAGCAAGTGGTTACGGAAGATATGAGACGTTTAAATATAAGAGAAGAAGATGCGGAAGACAAAGATAGATGGAGACGACTCATATCATGTCCAACGCCAGCACTGGGAGGAGAAGGACGCTAAACGAAGATGGTGATGATGATTATGCTTGCATTACTTTCATTCTCTTTGTTCAACAGTTCCTTAAAGTGTGCTCTCCATCTGCTCGTTTTTTCTCCCTTCTCCACTAGTGATCTACCATTTTTATCTTTCACTCCCTGACTAACTTTCACTCTGTCTAACTCTCTTTACCTCTTTCCAAAACATTTTCGTACATTCCCTCCAAATTACACTCAAATTCCTTCCAAATTCCTCATCCACTCTCTTCTTACTCTCTCTTATTAATCTTTTCACCTCTCTCTTCCTCCCTGCATATAACTCTTCGGTCTCTCAACTTCCTCCACGCCCGTTTCTCATTCACTCACTATATGCTTTCTTTTTTTGTGCCACAGCCTTTCTCACCTCTTCATTCCACCATGCTGTTCCTTGCACCCCCTTTTGTCTTCTCTTCACCCCACACACCACCTCACATGCTGCTCAGATTTCTTCTGTGAATATCTTGCACACAACTTCCACATCCCCCATCAGCTCAAAATCATATTTATCCAAACACTCCTCCACTTCTCACTTATATTCTGCCTTTTTTTCCATCCTCTTGCAAACTTTCTACCCTCCTTGTATGAACTACTTCCTCCTGTCCTTACCTTCTTTTATTCCTCCATTTCATTTGAACCTTGACTTTCACAGACGGTCCACTCCCCCAACCTCTATATGCTCTTGCATCCATTACTCATCTTCTCATCCTGTCATCCACACACATAATCAGTCACTGCCTTCCGTTCATTCAGTTCACTACCCATCCTTCTCATCACTCGCCACATGTACCTGTGGATCATTTTGTGTCTAAAGATGGTATTGGCTATCACCAACCCCCTTCCCACACAAATGTCCACTAGAGCATGCCACTGTCATCCACTTCTGCAGGCACACCCCACTCACCAACTACTCCATCCACCTCCACATTCCCTACTTTTCCAGTCATATCTCCAATCAAAAACACTCTCTTATTCCTTTCAAACTTTTCCATGCACACTTCCACATTTGTCCAGAACCCTTCTTTCACTCTACTTGCACGATCTTGTGTAAGCGCGTACACACACACACACAAAATCGCCCACATTTGTAGTCCAACTTTCATTCTTACCCACAAAATCCCTGAGCCAAGTGATCCATACTCTCTTATATTCTCCTTCCATCTCTTGCACACAACAGTACACACTCCTTTTGCCCTCTCATTCTCACCCACTCCCGTGCGTATACCCCATCTATACTCCCAGTCTCTCACACTCACCTCTCCATGTAGTCTTGGTTATTCCACATACATCCACTTTTGCATCCTTAAGCACCTGGACAATTTGTCTCTCTCTCTCTCACCTCATCATTTGCACCTCTTACAATTTCATCACTGTGGACAAATGTTTCTTTGTAGGTAGCTATTATTGTTCTTATGTTTTTCTTAGTATCCTTTAGCATAACAGCATTCTTTCTCATAAGTAATGGCAGACCCATTCAGCTGTAATCCCAACCTTACCTAGACCTTTTCCAGGCACAAACTGATCTACCCTTAACATAATCCAGACAGCTACGTTATTTAGTATAGTAACTAATAGACTCCCTGATATTTTTTAGGGGAATATGTCATCAAAACCATGGCCTTTGGTCAGGGGAAAAAAAATAACGGAAACAACAGCAATGGAAAACAAAAGTTACAAATACAAAAGAATAAAAAATATAGGATGCAATCAGAAAATAAAATTCATGGTTATTTCATATTTTAGCACTGCAACATTTTAAATACGTTATCAGCATTTTCTTCTGAACTGTCTTCTTTACCAAATGGACCAATGAATGCATCCAGATGAACTGACAATGAATTTTGACTGGTCTTCATAATGTTCTGGTAGATTAGTGAAGGATATGAGTGATAGTGGCTCCACTCTTGCCTACAACAATCATTATATACTTCCAGAGACAGTGAGCTCCTTGAAGGTGAAGGAAAATCATCGATATGCATAACAGAAAGCGCAGTAGGATTTAAGCATGGAGACTAATAAAAATATCTTACATATAACAAAGTAAAGAAATTTTAGTCCTATTTGTTGTGGAAAACCTCTTGCCACAACAAAACACAGATGTGTCAATGGTTTAGGCATGAAGGACACTGAACTCAAATATACCGTACACTCTACGGATGTAAGCACAGTACTGTACCGTAATCTGATTGTGAAGCGATATGTATATTCATGTTTGACTGTAGTACATGAAAAGGCTCAGTTTATCTATAAAACACACAAACATACACACATATTAGGCTAGTCTGACAGAAGTCAACTTTCTGATGTAACCATATAAACCTAACCTAACTCCTCATATATGAAATAACAATAATAATTTTCTTGTTTCTGACTATCCTCAACATGGCAATGAATTTATGACCTTTCTTTTGATTTTTTATGCAGTCTGTTCAATTTTTACCTTCATTTCCATCAGAAATGACCAGTGTTTGAGATACATCCCCTCCCCTCAAATGAGTGAAATACAGTATAGTACATGCCAATTTAGGCTTTAACCTGCCCTTACCCCACTTAACCTAACCTCAGCTCCAAGCAATTAATTCCTAATCAAACAAATATCAACTTTACCTTAGCTGTTGGCCTCACATTCCTTTAAAAAAAAAAAAAAAATACCTGCTACTTTCCCAGAGGCTGTGGCAAAACTTAGTCAGCAGCAACTAAGCCAGTGATTGGCTTGTGTCAGTCACGTTACTCGTCCTGGTTGCCAACTGGCTAATTTTTTAAATGTTAAGTATAGATGTACAGAGCACTTCCAAAATAACTGGATCTATTATGGCACGAAAAAGGAATACAGTAATACCAACATAACTGTCTTTACTAAACTTTTAAGATTCACTTTCAACTAAGAATGCAGTTTTGCTATTTTCATTTATAATATGCATCCAGGTACTTTCCAACATTACTAAACATCTTGAAAAGGTAGCTATTGAAAATTTGTCAAACTTATGTAAACAAGATGTAGCTAGGTCTGAATGATGTGGTCTAAAAAATGGTCAGATTTCAACAAAACATACCATTACCAATTATGCAAAAAAAGTTATCAGTAACTGTAAGTTCTACTTTAAGCTGCAGAGAGACTTTATCAATTCAACTCCTATTCCTCCTGTTTGTTTCTTGTATTTTTGTTAATATGGTAGTAAACAGTTGTTCCCTATTGATTTTTTTCCCCACTGTTATGGTAATGTACTGATCATAGGGGTAAGTGGGGGTGCTCATCATTAACTCACTCAATGTAGTGCTGCTCCTGGGTGACTGCCCTTTCCTCTCTTCCTCATCTGGCTTTCTTTCCTTCATTCTTTCCTCTTCCTTCTGTCTACAGGTGACTCTACATTGAGTGACAAGCCAAATGGTTTCCTGTACACCAGGACCATTTACTACGCTGGGTGGCAACCACATAACCAAATTATGGCGCCTGGTGGTTTAGTGGGTAGGCTAAGTAAGGTGCTCCAATTGGATTGAGCCTGTGCAGGTTTTTATCCATGGGGTGGTTGCGGTTTATTGCTCACGTAATGCCACTCCAGGATGTGTAAGGCTGGTCACTCTCATCTTAAATGCCAGGACCAACTTGCCTAGACCCAGGCTTCTTCACTTCTCATGGGGCAACACAGAATTAGATGATGATGATGATGTTATCATCCTCCTTACATCTCACTGACATTTGTTTTCCTTACACATAATGGAAGAGACCTACTCAGATCTACCCAAACTAACTTCTTTTTGCATTTACCTTTTCTGCTTTATTTTATTTCTTTTTTACTAACTTTTTCTAAATAATGCTTCATGTTAACTTCGTTTTTGTTGAGATTTTTTTTTGTTATGATTATATATTTCACAGGTGCAGTGGCAGACTTACTAAAACTTACTCAAATCTTCATTAGGTTTAACTAATAGTTTAGATTAGGTAAGGTTTGGTTTAGTTAGGTTAGGTCTTTAGTTTTGATAAGGTTAAAATGTAAGGTTAGGAAGAAGTACTAAAAGGCAACTGGGATGCCAACAAAAGTATTTTTGAGTAGATTTGAGAATGCTGGAGTAAGTATTCACCATTACACTTGAGAAAAAAAAAAAATGATACAGTGGAAGGTACATGGCTAAAAACAAAAGGAAAACTGATATAGCTAACTTGAAATGCTCATTTATCACCACACAAATAACCAGGAAATTATAAAAGACTATCAGGAAGAACTGAACAGGTAAGATGCCTCTGCTGCTTAAAGTAAAATGTATTTTTACCAAGTGATGCCAGTACAGTATTATTTTGAAAATACACCCAACTAGCATGGAGTGAAATTCACATGTCTGTCATATTGCTTATACAATCTTAATAAATTTTTCTTCTATATACATCTGCCACAAATTCACTTTTTAGTACTAAGTAGATAAGGAATGGGAGTAGTTCAGCTCGTAGCTCCATCTGTAATCGAATCTATCTCCAGACTAACTTAGGTTAGGTTAGGTTGTCAGATTAATTAGGCTAGGCTAGGTTAGGATAAGTTAGATGCAATGAAAGACAGAGATGGGAGCTGGAGATTCCCCCCCCCCATCTCCTTTTTTATGTATGAAGAAAAGCATTTGCAACAAATGCTTATATAAGAAAATGCTTAGAACTGTTTAAATTCAGCAATGAGCATATTAATTTCATGTCCGTTATGGGTGTACAGGTATTTCTGAAAATTTTTCCGTGATGCCTTTAGATAAAATTATTATTTCTCTCTACAGCTGTATGATACTAGTTAACAAAACCTAAATGACAGGTGAGTTGCCACTGAAGTAAAAATTGGTCTCTTCTAACTGTTGGCAGTACACAGTATATAGTCCATGGGCCCGATAGGCCTACCGTGCACCCCCCCCAGGAACCTATGAAACCTATTTTATTTTGTTCCTGGGACCTCTCTCAGCATGAAAAATGGATGCCACCATCACCAAATTGGGATGGACTACCTGTGTGACATCATTTTCAAATGAACGTGAGCAAAATTAGCATAGTTACATTTTCGCCTATAACTCAGCCTTTAGGATAGATAGAGATGAGGTCTTGTGTCTACACCAATGTTTTTGAGGATGAGGAATCCAATAATGACACTGAAATATCCCTATGACTCTTGGTTAACTCGGAATTCAAAATGACTGCCACTGAAACAGCAGAAATTACACTTTCTGCTATATTTTGACTTTCAAGTTAAATAGATGATTGTTCATGGGTTCTAAGCCTTCAGTATGATACATGTGTTTTAACCTGATGTTACTTTAATACCTGGAGACCATCATAGAATTCAGAATGGCTGCCAATAATGCCAGAGTGCGTATTGTTGTCAGTCATAACCACATAATAACCTGCTCCATTATGGGCGTTTAACATATATTGACATATTTTGAAGTAAAAAACCCATATTCAAAATAAAATATGTAACTCCATAACCATAACTGGTAACCATACGTGCTCCCTACATGTCAACAAGTGGGTTGGTGGAGGGTTAGTGCCCCTGTAAAACAAATAACTCAAAGTCAAATGGCCACCCCTTACGGGATTGTGGCGTCTGGCAATAGATAGATAGATAGAACTCCATCAAATCATGCAACAAAACAAAAACCAAATATAACTGACAACTAAAAATCAGCTTGACTAGATAAAATGACCAGAAGTAATATGATGATTATTACAAATGAATAGCCAGGTTAATCAGTCTAGATGATGCACACAATCTGTAACAGTTTTTATTCATCTACAGTATTATCACAGATATAGACCTCCACACATTTAGCAATTAGGCTAATAAGAATAGGCATTATGCAATGCTTAAAAATAATAAATTACCATACTGCAAACCATTTCACAAGTTACTTTCATTGCTTATTACAGGTTACTAGTGAATCGATAATAGCCTGAGCTAATACATAATCTTAATGCTTATGTCTAATTCAGTCCACAGGATTATCACACATGTATATGTACCAACTTCTCACACATTAAACAAAATTGTAATATTGAAACATACAGCAAATAAAGTCAGCCTATTGCTAATGAACATAAAGTACTGTGAAGCTCACAGCATAAAATTATCATTTCCAGTCATGGGACACCACCAACAATAAATGTTCAGTCGTTATCACTATCACTCCCTGACACTACATTTTCATCAGATGCCATGTTAACCTCTTCAGTTTCACTATCAGATGAAATGATTTTGTCATCACTTGGCAATGTGTCATCTTCCACAGCTACATCAGCAGGAATCAATGGCCCTTGGAACCACAGAGGTTAAAGCTTGCCATCAGTACTGGTATTTGTCCAGCCATGTCCATCAGTCGCCTGAGGTACTCATGGTCAAAGTATATGAGCGACTTTTCAGAAAGCAACCTGGTAATTGGCACGTCTGATATGTTGATGCAGTGCTTTCTGACAAGGTGGAAGTAGACTGAGGTCAATATTTCGACTCAGGTAGATCTTACCATCTGGGCCACCACACTTCTCCATGAGGACTGCTGCACGAGCTACATCCACACTCTTGAACCGTCCTCTCCCATACATGGCACATGTGAACTGCTCTAGTTCATCATCCAACCTGGCAGGGACTTCCCATGTTTCTCCTAGTCTGGAAAATGCATTTTGGAAGTCTTCTGTCTTCTGGAGTAATTTGATAGGTCGAATTTTCCCAACACCCTTAAATGCACTGGTGGTGTTGCAGTGTGTGAATGCATGAAGAGATATAGCACTGTGCGAATGCATGAAGAGATATAGCACTGTGCGAATGCATGAAGAGATATAGCACTGTGCATATCTCAGGAGATGTTTAGGAGCCTTCTCTTGTTTCCTGTGCCAGTGTCAAAGAGGATGGTGACCTCATCTTTGATGCATGATGTAGCATGATGAAGAATATATCACTATCTAGGCTACAGATATGTACTGTGCCATAGCCCTGGTCTAAGGCATAGATACTGTACAGGACAATTTTATTGATAATACCATCCTCTTTGACAATGGCAACCTATGTGGAACCTATGTGGCTCCAAGGGCCACTGACTCCTGCTGATGTAGCTGTGGAAGATGACACATTCCCAAGTGATGACAAAATCATCTCATCTGACAGTGAAACTGAAGAGGATAAGATGGCATCTGATGAAAATGTAGTGTCAGGGAGTGATAGTGATAATGACTGAACATTTATTTTTGGTGGTGTCCCATGATTGGAAATGATAATTTTATGCTGTGAACTTCGCAATATTTTATGTTCATTAACAATGGGCTGACTTTATTTACTGTATGTTTCAATATTACAATTTTGTTTAATATGTGAGAAGTTGTTACATATTCATGTGTGATAATACTGTGGACTGAATTAGATGTGAGCATTAAGATTATGTATTATAAGCTCTAGATATTATCAGTTCACTAGTAACCCGTAATAAGCAATGAAAGTAACTTGTGAAATTATTTGCAGTAAGGTAATTTATTATTTTTAAGCATTGCATAATGCCTGTTCTTATTAATTGCTAAATGTGTGGAGGGGCTGGGGTAGCTATTTATGTAAAGGATTCATTAAATTGTTACAATAAAGCAGACATTAAAGTAAATAGGGACACCGAAAGAAATTAGTCTTAGGAGCCATTTATAGATCTCCAAAATTAAGTAGAGCAGATAGTAAATATCTTTGGGAGGAAATTAGGAAAGCGTCACAGTCCAGCATAGTGATTATTGTAGGGGATCTTAATCTGCCAAGGATAGACTGGCAAAATCAGACGGAATGCAGAGTCAGAGGAATTTCTAGAGGTAGTACAGGATAATTTCCTTTATCAGTACATCAGGGAGCCCACCAGAAGTAATAATATACCAGATTTGGTTTTAGCTAATAAAGAAAATGTCGTTAGTGACATAGAGGTTGGTGTATGACTTGGTAATAGCGACCATGAAGAAATTAAGTTCAAATTTAACTGGGACATCTGTTCCACCGAAAATACCTCCACCATTCCTAATTTTCGTCTAGGAGATTTCGATGGATTAAAAGCGTATTTTAGAATGATATTCCATAGGGAGAATAGCTATTTTAGGGAGTGCCAGGTTAGTGGGGAACCCCAGGTCATAGGACAGGAAACAGGTGGGAATGTGCGCCATATCCTGGGGGAAGGTCAGGTGAAAGGTGGGGGGATTAACTCTCTTTCGGCCAGTGAGAAGTATAACGAGTTAGTAAATATAATAAACGGAGGCCAAGATAGATATATTCCTTCAAAACCATTTAGAACAAGTAATTCGGAACCGAGATGGTTAAACAACAGATTAGAATCCCTCATAAGCCAAAGGAAAGGAATATATAGAAAAATAAAACGCGGAGAGGAACACTTACGTAACCGGTACGCGATTTTAAATGGAGAAGTAAAGAGGGAGATATGGAAGGCAAAGAGAAATTATGAAATTAAGATTGCTAGTGAATCGAAAGAAAACCAAACGTACCGGACGAAAAATAAAGATAGGATAGGACCACTCAGAACAGAATCAGGTGACATTACCAGTGAAGATAAAGCAATGTGCTCCATCCTAAATAATTATTTCATATCAGTATTCACCAAGGAAAATCTAGACCTGGTCCCTCAAGCAGCGAATATTTACGACCATAATACGGAAAATATGCTTAGTGAAATAAACATCAGTAAGGAGGACATATTGAAAGAAATTAATAAGTTAAAAACTCAAAAATCGCCAGGTCTGGACGATATATATATGCAAAAGTTATAAAAGAAACCAAAGAAGAATTATGTCACCCACTTTTAACGATATTTAATGACTCTTTAATTTCAGGAGAAGTTCCCGAGGTGTGGAAGACCGCAAACGTAGTGCCCATTTTTAAACAGGGTGATAAAGCAGCTGCGTCGAATTATCGTCTGATAAGTCTAACGTCAATAGTAGGAAAAATGTTAGAGTCAATTTTGGCCAATAAGATTAGAGAACACTTAGAAAGATTTAATCTTATAAATGAAAGTCAGCACGGATTCAGGCAAGGACGATCCTGCCTCACAAACTTGTTGTCATTCTTCTCGGAGGTCTATGAGGCAGTAGATAGCGATAAAGCTTACGATATTATTTATCTGGACTTCAGTAAAGCTTTTGATAGGGTCCCACACGAGAGGTTAGTTAGAAAGGTTCGAGCACACGGTATAGACAGCGATATCTTAAAATGGATAGAATCCTGGCTGAAAGGACGAAAGCAGAGAGTATTAATAAATGGAACTAAGTCGGATTGGGGATTAGTAACTAGTGGTGTACCACAGGGTTCAGTACTCGGTCCCTTATTATTTATTATATATATAAATGATCTAGACTTAGGAATCACTAGCAGTATCACCAAATTTGCCGACAATACAAAAATAGGGCATATCATTAACTCGACTGACAATTGCCATAACTTACAAAATGTCTTCGATATATTATCCAGATGGTCTAAAACTTGGCAAATGGAATTTAACGTTGGAAAATGTAAAGTACTTAACGTAGGCAAGACCACTGGAGATTCTAAATACAGCTTGGATAACAAAGAATGCGAGAGAGATCTAGGAGTCATGGTTAGTAACGACCTCAAACCAAGGCAACAGTGTATTAATGTGAGAAATAAAGCAACAGGGTCCTAGGATTTATTTCGAGAAGCGTGAGCAATAGGTCATCAAAAGTAATACTGCAACTTTATCAAGCATTAGTAAGGCCACATTTAGACTACGCAGTACAATTTTGGTGTCCTTACTATAGAATGGATATTAACTCGTTAGAAAATGTACAGAGAAGAACGACAAAAATGATACATGATGTTCGAAACCTGTCATACGAAGACAGACTGAAAAGACTAAATCTGCACTCACTAGAGAGATGTAGAGTAAGGGGAGACTTAATTGAGGTGTTTAAGTGGATGAAGGGTATAAACAAGGGAGATATTAGCAAGGTACTTAAAGTGAGCATACAGGATAGAACTAGAAGTAATGGTTTCAAACTAGAAAAATTCCGTTTCAGTAAGGAAATAGGTAGAAATTGGTTTGGTAATAGAGTAGCAGATGAATGGAATAAGCTTCCTAGTAAAGTACTTGCCACCCCTTCCATTGTGAGTTTCAAGCATAGGCTAGATAAGCATATGACAAATAAGGGGTGGGTATAGAAAAAGAAAAAGAGAAAATCTTATAACCAATACTAATTCATACTTTTTCCTTTTCAGGTTACACTATGATAGTCTCTATTCTCCTTTCACACTTTTCTATAAAATGTCCACGCCAGTTTTTCTATGCTGCGTGGTGTTCTTTCTTTTCCTGCCGGCTTCGGCTGGAGGGTTTGGAAGGCGGGGGAGAGCCTTCTTCTTTGCTGTCCTTATCTCACCCTAGTAGTTCAGTTACTCTTCTAGGAGCTGCCTAGCACTGCAGTTATCCTCTCTTCTTATGTTCTTATATCTGAGATAATACTGTAGATGAATAAAAACTGTTACAGATTTGTGTGCATCATCTAGAATGATTAACCTGGCTATTCATTTGTGATAATCATCATGTTATTTCTGGTCATTTTACCTAGTCAAGCTGATTTTTAGTTGTCAGTTATATTTGGTTTTTGTTTTGTTGCATGATTTGATGGCATTACATAATATATTTTATTTTGAATAAGGGTTTTTTACTTCAAAATATGTCAATATATGTTAAACGCCCATAATGGAGCGGGTTATTATGTGGTTATGACTGACAACAATATGCACTCTGGCAATATTGGCAGCCATTCTGAATTCGATGATGGTCTCCAGGTATTAAAGTAACAATAGGTTAAAACACATGTATCATACTGAAGGCTTAGAACCCATGAACAATCATCTATTTACCTTGAAAGTCAAAATATGGCAGAAAGTGTGATTTCTGCTGGTTTCAGTGGAACCATTTTGAATTCCGAGTTAACCAAGAGTCATAGGGATATTTCAGTGTCATTACTGGATTCCTCGTCCTCAAAAAGATGGGTGTAGACCAAGACCTCATCTCTATCCATCCTTTTAGCCGAGTTATAGGCGAAAATGTAACTACGCTAATTTTGCTCACGTTCATTTGAAAATGACGTCACACAGGTAGTTCATCTCAATTTGGTGGTGGTGGCATCCATTTTTCATGTTGGGAGAGGTCCCAGGAACAAAATAAAATAGGTTTCATAGGTTCCTAGGGGGGGTGCATGTCAGGCCTATCGGGCCCATGGATTAATAATACACACACTTACCTCTACAGCACGCTGAAGACTGGGATATTGTCTTTTTCTTATGTCTACATATATTAACTCTCCATGGGCGTTCCTATATGCCATGAAAATAGCTGGCTTCCCAGCTCCCTCCTGAAGCTTTCTGTTTGTTTACATGGAACGTCGTTCGCATAGCGATGAAGTAGTGGCCGTGTGCGAAACTTCGCATAGACTTCGTTATAGTAAAAATTCTTGAGTTTCTCTGACTCAGTGGAGTGTTATTTTTAGAGGTTACAAGCATTTCAATAACTGACTGTCAACGATTCACTGTGCTGGTTAGGAAACGAGTTATGAGTATGTAATCGACCCAGTAGTAAGTCAAAGTTATAATCCGATTTCTGACAAAAATTAGTGGAAATGTTGTGGGTACCAAGGGATTGATCATATTATTTTGTAGATGAGTAGGTCAAAGGATTGAGGGGAAGTTAGGAAAGGAGTTTTGAGTATATAATCGACTCAGTTGTAAGTCAGAGTTGTGATCCGAGTTCTAACCAATATTAGTGTTAAGGATAAGCCAAGGGATTTTTTTTTTTTTAGATCAGTAGGTTAAAGGTTAAAGTCATATGGCAATGTCAACTTCAACAGTTTTGATCCGATTTAGACTAAATGTTATACTACGTATTTGTGGGTCGGTTTCTCGCCCACAAATACGCAGGCTACAGCGGGTCCCTATTCTAGACCGGGAGGTAACTCTAAAGAGTAGGACTGGACACAAAAACAAGGCAGTAAGTATTACACACATGTATTCCAGATATTTTCCCAAGGTTAATAGTACATTACAAATATATTACAACTGGGTTGGTCGGGGATGGGTTAACTCTTAACACAGATGGAATCTGTCACTACACCGACTGGTAGAAGTATGATACTGTTTACCCAACACTTATGGCACATACAATACACTTATAATTTAAGACACAGGAATGAATTTACTATAATTTCCCAAACCCGTATAGCACTGGACGGCACTGTATATGAGTTACGTTAACACCTGTGTCACAGACACCTGTTGGCCGGAAGTCTATCTCAGGTAAAGTTGCCCGTAGTGATCACTGGCAGGGGGGACTGCGATATTCTGGTATACCCTGACTAACGTGCCTGGACACGGGGGTGGGTGGAGATTTAAAGCATAAAGGGGAGGCACAATGGAAATAACATGTACTCCTTCTGTTGGGCACTGAGGTGTTTCACTCGCGTGCCTGTGGGCTGAGGAGGGAGAGTATCAGTAACAAGGGAATGGCACAACCGACACAATATTAATGTTCTGCTGGTCACAAAGACAGTTCGGGATGCGGGACCCTTCCTGGGATATAGGTCAGGCCACGTTTAGCTATTAGGCTAGCCCAATCTTATACTCTGGGTTCCTGGTCACTTAACTCGAATATACTGTACACTGTAGGGGATCACTCGTAAGGTATACGTTAATGCACACAAATCTGGGTCGAAAGAGCACACACATATGCAAAGTCCATTCACTTTACCACTGGTGGGCCCTGGGTTGATTCCTCCGTCCGGAGGAAGGGCAGAGTGGCGCGCCCCTGGACAGGGCCCCACACATAGTCGTGGGGCTAGGGGCTTGGCCCGAAGAGAGCCAGAAGACGGGCCTGTCGTCGGGTCTGGGAGAGACTTAGGGAGGCCTCGCCCACAAGTGAGTCGCGCCCTGGTGTTCGGGGCAACTCCCGGGGCAACTGAGGACCCAGGGCACTGGAACCCGGGTCGGCTGGACTGCGGCAACTGCTAGAGGGCGGTGTCGCCGACAGGGTCGTCTCACGAGAATCTCGGGCCGGGGGAGTAGTGGACAGGGCCCGTCGTTGGCTGCAGGGTCTGCAGGGACTCTGCTTCGGACACTGTTCACCCTGGTGGAGTTGCAGGGAACCAAGACCTCATGTGAGGCCTTGCCACGGCTCGGGTGAAGGGTCCTCTCTGGCTGCAGGTCCTCCTGTAGGAGAGAAGCAGACGGTGGCCTGCTTTACACCTGGCCCGACGTGGCTAGTGGCCAACATCGTGGTAGCACAGGGGGCATCAGCTTCAAGGCGGCTAGTGGCCTGCTCTGCCTCTGGCCTGACGTGACTTATGGCCGATGTCTGGGTGGCCCAGGGGACAACAGCTTCAGTGCGGCTGATGGCCTGCCCTGCCTCTGGCCCGACGTGGCTTATGGCCGACGTCTGGGTGGCCCAGAGGACAACAGCTACAGTGCGGCTGATGGCCTGCCCTACCTCTGGCCCGACGTGACTTATGGCCGACGTCGGAAGGGCACAGGAGGTGGTAGCTCTGGTGCGGCTAATGGCCCGTACTGGTGAGCTGGGAGCACTAGTAGCAGAGGGACGGACTGTGGCCAATCCTGCCTCGTACCCAGTACGGCTTATGGCCAGTACTGCGGCGCCACTCTGGGGGGAACGCCTACAGGAGACGGACAACTTATGGCCTGTCCTGCCTGGCCGACACGCGTCCGTGCCGCGGCCCTGTGGCGGGGATGCAACTGGGGAACGGACTGTGGCCAGTTCTGCCCCGTACCCGGTACGACTGTGGCCGATACCGCGGCGTTGCGTGGAGTTGTAAACTCCACCCCTTACCTGGTGAGTGGAGTTCCGGCCGGAGACTAGGTGCCGGTGACTGCTACCTTTCCGGGTCACCACCTGGGTGCAAGAGGGGCGCCAGGAAGTGATACAGGTGCGCTGTTCCTGTTCCCAGCCGCTCTGTGTCAGCAGCGGTCCCCTGGTGGTACTGGGGGGGTTGGGGGTGCTGGTGTCGTCTGCTCCGGCCGTCATGTTGTCTGTGGCTCCAACCCCTAACTCCTGTATTTCACTAAACTTCCTGGAAGGGCTGGGAGTATACCGGGAAGAAAGGGGTCAGATTTTTAGAAAAATCAGTCAGCAACCAAGGTCACAAGGGAGGATCACAGTTCTAACCACGTCTGTGTGTGTGTGAATAAAAAACAAGATTATGAAGGTGAAATACAGGAGTTAGGGGTTGAGGCCGCAGACAACGCGACGGCCAGTGCAGATGACACCAACTCCCCCA
>JAGKTI010000129.1:134253-150651 GCA_018397915.1 Birgus latro
ATCTTCCCAGAGACAAATATTACAACACTGGATACAATAGATTGTGGGTTGGCCGGAGATGGGTTAGTACAAGGTTTTACTGAATTACAATCTGTCTCTATACCGGTTTATGGAAAGTATGGTAGAATACATCCAGTATTCACGGTACTTCTAGTACACTTATACTTTGGACACAGAAATACACTTGTTACAATTTCCCAGTATAGTATAGCACTAGACGGCACTGATACAAGGGTCCAATTACGTTAACACTATGTCGATAGATACAAATCTGGTTGGCGGTCTATCATGGAAGGAGCCGGCCGTGCTGTCACGCTCTGACAGCGGGGACTGCAGTATTTTGGAGAAACACTCGGAGATGAATAGACACACGGTGACTAACGTGCCTGTACACTGGGGAGGAGGAGGATTAATAAACAAGGGGTGGCACGATCACTTTGTGGTTGCCGTTTCGAAAGGACACGGTGTGGGTAGCTTCACAAGGGGTGGCACGATCACTTTGTGGGTGCCGTTTCGAAAGGACACGGTGTGGGTAGCTTCACGAACACTGGCATGCCTTTGCACTGGGGAAGGAGAGAATTAATAATCAAGGGGATGGCACAATCGATACAATATAGTTTTCCTGTTTGGTCACCGTGGTGTTTCATTCACTGGGGGGAGGAGTGAGTGACATTACACAAGCGGGGGCGCACAGGACTCCATTCGTGATATACCATAGACCAGGATCACTAGGGGACTCTTCCAGTCTTATACTCTGGGCTTTTCTGGTCACTTAATCACGAGAACACACCGTAAGGAATAACTTGCGTTACACATACGACCGTATACATATATCTGGGTCTAAAGGGCGCACACTGGTAAAGTCCGTCTTCTTCACTATCACTGGTGGGCAGAATGTTGATCCCTTCGTCAGGTAGGTACGGCTAGTGGCCTGTACCATAGAGCAGGGAGCACTAGTAGCAGAGGGACGGACGATGGCCGGTCCTGTCTCTTACCCAGCATGGCTTGTGGCCGGCACTGTGGCGCTACTCTTGGGGGAACTACTACAGGTAGTGGACGACTGGTGGCCTGTCCTGCCCGACCGACATGGCTTGTGGCCCGTGCCGCAGCTTTGCAGCGGGGATGCAACTTGGGAACGGACTGTGGCCGGTTCTGACCCTTTCCTGGTATGGACTATGGCCGATACCGTGGTGTTGCATGGAGTTGCTGAAAGAACTCCACCCCTTACCTGGCGAGTAGTTTTCCGGCCGGAGACTAGGCGCCGGCAACTGGTACCTTCCCGGGATGTCGGCTGGGAGTAAGAGGAGCGTCGGGGAGGGATACAGGTGTGCCGTTCCTGTCCCAGGCCGCTCAGAGTCAGCGGCAGGCCCCCGATGGTCCTTGGGGGGCTGGGGGTGCTGATATCGTCTGCACTGGCGTCCGGGTGGTGTGCAGCCCTTACCTTACCCCTAACTCCTGTATTTCACCACCCTCCCCTGTAACAGTCACGACCCCATAACTGGAGGTGGTACAGGTCAATGTTGGGCATTTGGTGGAAGGGTGTGAGGTGATGCAGGAAGGTGGTCCAGTGGTCGGTGGGTATGTTTGACTGCAGGTGGTGGGAGTAGGTGATGTGAAGAGTGGAAGGGTGGCTCGCCTGCTGGAGGAGTCATAGTAAATGGTGTGTGCTCCAGACACGGTGGTGTCGTCCGAAGGTGGGGATCCAGGTTATTCTCGTGATGCGCATGGTGGTGGCAGTGGTGGTGGTTTGGAGGCGAATGCTGGCTAAGCGCAGTCCAGCTTGGTTTATATTGCCGGGGGAGCGTGGAGGCGGCGTTCCCTTGGGAGTGCGGCGGGGCGGGATTTTCCATCTGGGCTGATGGATAGGGAGAGTTATTGGGGTAGTGTTAGGGGGTGGGGTGGGCGGTTGGCTGCTGGAGGGCGAAGGGGTGGGTGTGGGCATGGGGAGGTAACGGGCTAGTGGGTGTGAGACACGTCTGGAACGGGTGGTCGTGGTGGTTAAACGGGGAGTGGGTGGTGACGGAGAGTGGGGTGGGGGAGAGGGGGCAGGTGGAGAGTGGAGTGGTGTAGCGTGGTTGGTTGCTGGGGTTGGTAGGGCGGGTGCTAGGTCAGGTGCGGTGTGCAGTGGTAGGTGTGGAAATCACTGAGGGTGAGGAATGACCATGTGGTGTGGGCGGCGTGGTGGGTGCGGGGGAAGTTGGTGGTCGTGCGGGAACAGAGCAAGGGAGTAGTGGGGTTGCTCTAGTGCGTGGAGGTGGCGCTGGAGTGCGGGGAGGCAATGGAGTGGTGGAAACTGGCGGGGAGGGGGATGGGGAGGAGTAGTAGAAGAATGGCTTTTCGTGGGAAGTTGAAGGTGTTGGTTTGGCTTGGGGAGTTGGGGAGGAAGCAGTTGGGGTGGGGGAGTCTTGGTAGGGGTGGACGTGGCGATTTCTGTAGGTACGGGTGGTTCCGTTGTAGTTGATGATGACTTGAAAGGGGTTGGGACTTTGGTAATGGTATAGGGCCCCGTGAAGCAGGGAGCAATTTTGTTGGGGGTGGGGAGGTGTGCAACGAAAACTTTGTTGCCTGGTTTGTAGGGGTTGGGGGGGGAGAAATCGGCCTGCACGTCCTGGTGTGTATGCAGGTGCTGTAGCCGGCACTTCAGATGCTGTAGGGGATCGCTGGTTGGGAAGTGGGTGGGGGCCTGAAGGCGCTGTCAGAGGGGCAGGAGGAGAGGGGTGCCGCCGAAGATCCGCTCGTGGGGGGTGATGCCGTCGTCACGGGGCAGGTGTTAATTCCCCATTGGACGATCTTAACGTTGGCAGGACAATCTTGATCTTGGGTAGCTTGGATGCAGGTTCTGATCTGATTTAACAGGGTCCAGTGGCTCCTTTCGCACACCCCATTGCCTTGAGGCCAGTATGGGGAATAGTGGGAAATGGTGAATCCGAATAGAGTGGATAGTTCCTTCCAGATTTGTCCCGTGAACTCTGGGGCATTATTGGAGTGAATAGCCTGTGGAATGCCAAAATAGGGGAAGATGTGGTGCATGAGGGAGTCGGCTATGGTGACAGTGGTGTGATTCTTAGCCGGACAAGCGATCAGGAATTTGGAGTAGACGTCAACGAACATAATGATGTATTTGTAGCCAGACCTAGGTGGTAGGGGACGGACAACGTCGACAGATAATAACTGCCAAGGTTGTGGGCAGAAATCTTTCCAGCTGGACCCGCAAAACGGGTGATGTCCTTCTCTAGGCAGCACGCCCGTCACGCCTGAGTGACACGCTGGGCGAGAGTAGTCGGGTTGGGGGCCAAGTAGAGGTCGTTGAGGACCTGAGTTAGTTTTTTCATACCCAGGTGGATCCCACTGTCTGAGTGTAGGTGGGTGAGAACGTCTATTGCGGAGTCTGGATCCAGGACTATGTGGCCCAATGGTGTAAAAAGTTGGTCCCCTTGCAGGTGAAGTTTTGTAAATAGGTGTTGGGGAATCCATGCGGGGCAGTCTTTGTCCTGCCAGCGCCGGACCAGTTCGGGTTGAGGGAGTAGGGATTGTACCGGTAGGCGGGAGAGGGCGTCGGCGTGGGTATGCAGTTTCCCTGGCCGATAGGCAATCTTGTAGTCAAACTCTTCTAGCGCCTCACGCCAGCGGAGGAGCTGTGCGTTCTGAGTGGCCGATTGTTGGAGTCACTGAAGGGACTGGTGGTGTGTGATCATGGTGACCCTGGTGCCGGATAGGTAGGCCCTGAAGTGGTCAAGGGCCCAGATGATACCCAGACACTCGCGCTTATTAGCAGCATAATTCTGTTCTGCTGGACTTAGGGTGTGGCTGGTGCAAGCGATGATGTGCTCACGCCCTTCCTGGACCTGTGGCAGGACGGCGCCTATGGCCACCAGCGAGATGTCAGTGTACTGTATAATCTGAAGGGGAGGTCATAGTTCGGGTAGGCGACAATGGGGACCGAGACGAGTTTTTCCTTTAAATTGTTAAAAGCTGTTATTCGGTCGTCGCTCCAGACAGATGGCTTGCCTTTCTTAGTGAGGTCGTGGAGTGGTTTTGCAATGTCGGCAAACCCTTTGATAAATCACCGGTAATACGATGCGAGCCCCAAGAAGGCGCGGACTTGGTGGACATCTTGCGGGAGGGGCTGGTTGGTGATGGCTCGTAGCTTGTCGTCCGGAGAAATGCCTTCCCCGGAAACAGTGTGTCCTAGGACGGCAACAGAGCAGGCGGCCAAAACACACTTAGAGGGCTTGAGTTTCAGCCCTGCCTGGCGTATTCGTTGAAACACCTGTCGGAGGCAGTGAAGGTGATCGTCCCACGTCCTGCTAAAGACGATGACATCGTCGAGGTACGCCAGGCAGACTTCCCAGGTTAGGCCGCTAAGTACGGACTCCATGAGGCAGGAGAAGGTGGCCAGGGCGTTGCATAACCCGAATGGGCGAACATTAAATTGGTTATGTTTTCCATTGTTGATGGAAAAGGCCGTTTTCCCTTGATCTTGGGGGTGCACGAGGACCTGCCAGTACCCCGACTGGAGATCCAGTGTGGAGAACCAGGTGGAGCTGTGCAAAGAGTCCAGGGAGTCATCTATGTGGGGAGGGAAGTGGCATCCTTGATGGTTACATCGTTCAGGAGGCGGTAATCAATGCAGAATCGTAGGGTGCCATCTTTTTTTCGGACCAGGACGACGGGAGAAGACCAGGGGCTGGTGAAGGGCATGATGATACCGGCGTCCAACATTTCCCGGACTTGCCTGTTTTCTTCAGCCCGTTCGTGTGGATTCTTCTGGCGGGAAGGTTGCCGAATGGGGGGCCCGGTGGTGTGGATTTAATCGGCCAAGTATGTTGTATCCCCTAAGTCTGCAGGCCTCGTGGAGAAAAGGTCTTGATATTCGAGAAGTAGGTGGTGCAAGGTCTCGGCTTGATGGGGGGGACAGGTGATCGGGCAAGGGGGGAAGGGGGGAGGGGTTTTAATTTAGGGGAGGGGAGTTGCATGGCTCAGCTGCCTCAAGCTCGCCGATCAGGAGTCCTCTTGGTAGAGTGAGGGGTGTAGTTGCTAGATTTGCCATTTTGATGGCATTGAGGTGTGGCGGGAGGAAGGTTGGTGACATCAGGCAGGCGGAGAGGGGCCCCGTGGGGATGTTTGGGGAGAAAAGGGAATGGGTCCCCGTGGGCTTGTTGATCTGTAGCCAAGCTTCATGGTGGGGGGGGGATGGTGAGGGTGGACGCGACGGTCGCGGGGAAAATGGGGGAGGGGGGGCCTGTTGCATGAAGGGGGGGAGGGGGGTCATCCAGGGGAGGGAGGGGGGGTTGTTGTTTTGTTGTGTGCACGTGAAGAGGGCTAGGGGTTGGCGGGGAGGCAGCCGGAAATGAAGTCGCCTGCCATGGCAGTCGATGTGGGTGTGCAACTTCTGGAGAAGGTCCAAACCCAGGTAGCCATCGTAGGCACAGCAGGAAGAATCGAAAACAATGAAGGGATGGTAGGTGGAGGCTGATTGGTGGGTCTTGGCTTGTAGGGCCCGAGTTTCCCCATGGATAGGCAAGGGGCCTTCCCCCACGTCTACGAGGTGGGCTGAGGTGGGGAGGAGGGGGCCAAAAGCCTTCTTATGTCAGGAGTAAAAATGTAGATTTAGGAAGTGGAGAGATGGTATGGAGTACAAGGGATTAGGAGCAAATGCAGCTAAAATGAAAGAAAAGCATTCAGAAGCCGAATGCTAACCGCCTGCCAGAATATACTATTGGCCAAGTCCAAGATTTTGGCCATATTTTGATAGATTTCATGTTGATAGCTCAATCCATTCATGAGAAATATTGGTGCTAAAGGCAAGCGATAAAAACTAGTTGACCTTTGGCAACCATTTTGGTGACCCTGACCTTGACCCCGAGTGCCCATTTTCAAACTCGTTCAAGATTTTGACCGTATCTTGTTACCCTAAAGGGTTCATGTTGATACTTCAAGCCGTTCATGAGATATAATGGGAACAGATACACACACACACACACACACACACACACGCACACATTCATAAATGAAGACATGCTGAGAAAGATAATAACATCATTCATCAGACCAACCCTGGAGTATGCATCAGTAGTCTGGAATCCTCATCTCAGAAAACACATAGGTAAGATTAAAAAAGCACATAGGGCCGCCACAAGATGTTTACCAAGCTTAAGAGATCTAAGCTACGAAGAATGACTAGAAAAACTGAGTCTACCAACACTATAGAAGAGAAGAAAAGGAGGACACATGATCATGTTATATAAATGCATCTCAGGGAACGAGAAAATAGACATAGATGAGTGAATAACCTATGGGGCAGCATCAGCAAGAGGACACTGCCAAAAAAAATACGTAAAAAGAGAGGTGATAAAGACGTAATTAAATTCAGTTTCCCAAATAGGGCAGTTGATCAGTGGAATGCAATACCGAATGAAACAGTGTGCCAAAACAATTCATAGATTATGGATATGTATGATAAAGGTGATTTAATACACGGGGCAGTACGAGCTTGACTCAGTCCTGTTAAGATACAGTTAGGTAAGAACAATTAGGCAAGACTACACACACACACACACACACACACACACACACAGAGGCGGGCAAAAACGATAAAAGTTATGGTATCTAGGCTGGTGGCGGTACCATAGACCGGTCATGTGCGGTTTGCCACAAGGGCGTGGGAAGTAATTCCATCTTGAGCAGTGTGATAAGTGGGTGCATAAGAGATGTTGTGGTATTAGAGGCAGACTGCGAGATAATGCTATTTCATGTGTGCGGTGTGTCGGGGAGAGCATGTGGAGATTGTCAGGCATGAAAGGATTGATCTTGCTGGTGAGTCTTTTGAGTGTGTGGAAGAGTTTTGTTATTTGGGAGACATGTCATGTGCCGAAGGTGGGGCTTTGTGGCTAGAGTGAGGAGTGGTTGGAAGAAGTTCAGGGAGCTGTTGCCATTCCTGACATTGATAGTGCTTTCCCTACGTGCTGAGGGATCTTTGTATGCCGCATGTGTTAGGAGCGTAATGATGTGTGGCAGTGAGACCTGGGCAGTAAAGGAAGAGGGTATTCGCAGGCTCAAACGTACAGAAATGACAACGATGAGGTGGATGTGCGGTGCGTCCTTGAATGTGAGGCCTGGGGGATCTAGGTTTACGACGTACGAGCTGAGAGGTAAGATGGGACTGGAATGTACTGGTGTGATGAGGAGAGGTAGATTGAAATGTTTTGGGTATGTGGGGAGATGGGGGATGACAGTTGGGTGCAGGAAGTGAGAACTGTTAACGTTAGAGGTAGGGTTGCGAGAGGAATACCGAAAAAGATCTGGGACGAGGTCATTGAGTCTGACCTCAGGGATAAGGGACTGAATAGGGATGCTGCCAGAGATCGAGCAACATGGAGAACCGTCATTAGGTGACCAAGGCCGACGCATGCATGTTGAAACCTTTCAACATGAAACGAACGAAACGAACCAGTCAAAGCTAAGAGTCACAGGGTAGGGTTAAAATTTAACATGTGTGTTCTAGAGTACTACTGTTTGCTTAATCTTGTCAGTATCTGTTGTGCTTGTCTGCACTAGTTTTCTTGCAGTGATAATTGTAATGCTGGAATCACTTCCTTTACCAACACTCATTTCTCCATACTAGATCTCTGTTTCATACATCAAAACATGCTTTTTAACAAGCCATCTCCCTTCTGTTCCTCCCCTTCCCAAGATGTCATTGTATCTCAGACACCAAGCCACCTGTCGTTGCGTTTCAGCAACGGAAAAGATGAAGCCCATTAATTTTCAAGATTTTTAGGTCCCCTCCTCCTCCACACCCCGCCTTCCTTCACCCAAACCTTTGATTCACAGCACTTTGTAGAAACACCCTGTTTCAGTAAACCAGCGTACCATTTTTGGCTGTACTACATTACACAAATAATAGACCTTTGACAAATATTAGAGCTACTGATTTTTTTTTTAAATAAATTCACCCCTCTGCCCAAAATGCCCCTACCCCCATTCATCACAGCTTGTAGATGTTGTGCCAGAACAACCAGCTAAGGCCCTGTAAATGCATCAGGAGGAGAACTAGGCTTTATGTGATATGATACAGAAAGCAGTGCTTTATCCCTTTTATACAGTATACATATTTTTATTTATGTTGCTATATCTGCCGTTGTTGTGTTTCCTCTCCTTTCACCCCTTCCATCTCTCTCTCTCTCTCTCTCTCTCTCTCTCTCTCTCTCTCTCTCTCTCTCTCTCTCTCTCTCTCTCTCTTTGTCTATATGTCTATCTGTCTGTCTGTCTGTCTATCAATTTATCTGTTTGTCTGTCTATCTATCCTTCATTCTCTTTCTTTCACCATCACCCTCCCAGCCCTCATAGTGACGTCACAAGCCCGCATCTTGGTCAGAGAGAGAGAGAGAGAGAGAGAGAGAGAGAGAGAGAGAGAGAGAGAGAGAGAGAGAGAGAGATCGTGATGAAGGAATGAAAGCCGTGAGAAAAAATAATCATTAGACTTAAATTAATTTCTCCACACTGATAGAATAACAATGCTGATCACACATTATAGAGGCGCATGGTAGTTACCCTTGCACATTTCTTGATACCTCTTCCTCAGCGATTTGTTTTTCTCACTCAACCCTCGCTCTCCCATGGGCGGGACAACTCTGGCAATTTAGTAATGTTAGCGTGACACAGTTTGATTAGTTCAAAGCGAGTCATAGGAACTTTGTTAGCAATGGCATCATTAAACATCTCATGGACAGGACAGTTCAGTTCTACCTAACGTAAATGTTTATGCCCAGTTGAGAGTGATTATAAGAACCGTTGAGTGTTGATATCCCAACTCCCTCATTCTCGGGACAACTCTAGTAATCTATGCTTACTAACTTCAGATGATCTTGTTTAGATGCGACTGAATCAATAAAGCCTGGGTATTAGTATCCTCTTGTGTGGTACTAATCTAAACAGTTTTGACTTCACTGTTATGACGTATTTTCGTAACCGATTCTCGTCACTGCTAAATTAATTCATCTGTCTGGTAGTGGGGGGGATTAATGAAGGCAATATCTAACTCTTCCAGTTAGCAATCGTTCTCCTAGCTTGAGTAAAGTAGTCAGGAGTAAGCAAATATAACATTAATAATGGCGTCCTCAGCTTGAAGGACATAAGGTACAAATAATATTCAAAGTTAATATTCTAGTCATGTGTTGCCATCCTAGGGTCCCGAAGACGAAATATCACATAATCCTTGTCATGTGTACAACGGATTCATTGTTATGTGATGGTCTTAGGTTTGGCAGCCACTCAGGTAATACGACTATGGAACGTGAAGGTATTAAGCTGCAAGTTTTTCCTTTAACATATAAAAGATTAACTTGTGTTTCTTTTCGCTTTTCCCTGCTTACCTACCTCCCAACCTACTTCCTCTCTTACCTATCTTAATTCACCGCATCTCTCCCTCCCTCCCTCCTCCCTCTCTACTCCTTCACCTACTTCCCTGCCTGTATCCCTGCTTACCTACCCACCCGACTCCCTGCCTGCCTACCTACAGTACATCTCTACCTACCTTCCTGCCTAAATACTTGCCCGCCTACATTCTTACCCACCTCTCTATCTACCAACCTCTCTGCTTGCCTTTCTCCCTCCCTGGCCACTTCCATACTTATCTCTCTTCCTCTCTTTCCGCCTACCTTCCTTCCTGCTTACCTACCTTTCTACCTACCAGTCTACTTGCCTACCTTCCTGCGGACCTCCCTGCCTACTTACCTCCTTATCCATTCCCCTGCCTGCTTCCCTTCCTACTTACCTACCTGTCTATCTCCTTGCCTACTTGCATACCTACCTCCCTGCCTACCTTCTTGGCTACTTACTACATACCTCTCTGCCTCTCTCCCAGCTTATCTTTCACACTTCCTCCCTCCCTCCCCACCAACCAACCAACCAACCTATCTACCTACCTACTTACCTACCTACCTACCTACCTACCTACCTACCTACCTAACTTCCTATCTGTCTCTCTACCTACCTACCTTGCTGCCGACCTACCTCCCTACCTTCCTACCAACCTCCCTGCCTAGCTTCCTCCTTCCCTACCTTCCTGCCTATCTTCCTCCTTCCTTCTTCTCTCTCTCCCTCCCTCCGTACCTACCTACCTACCTACCTTCCTAACTAGCTAGCTAACTAACTAAATAACTAAATAACTTACCAACCAACTAACTAACTACCACCTACCTCACTGCCTGCCTGCACCAACTAATAAATTAGTAACACAGGTGCGTATATGAAGCTTTGCAGTTTGTCAGTTTCTATAGTGAGCTGTGTCAGAATTATAAACAGGACTCGGGTTACTGCATTTTGAACGCTCCTTCCTGTTATACCACTGTTATGTCTATACACTTGTAAATAATGAAAGTTTTAAACACTGTGATCTTAGAGTTGCTTTGGGCGTGTTGACCACTCCTACGAGGGCACACGGTCGTTTATAGATTCGTCTTTTGAATGCAATAACCGTTCTACAAAATGAACGTTAAAATCATCTAACAAAGTACTGTACCTCCAGTGGCAAGGGTGAGGTTAAGACTGGTCAATTGTGTGCACATTGAGTCAAACACGCTGGGTTCTGGTGAGGTACTGGAGGAGCGATAAGCTAAATCGATCCTTAATTGCAGCCTCTAGAGAGCACACGGACGGACGGAAGGACGGACAGACGGACCATCGGAAAATTGAACCCCTGCCTGGTTATACAAGCGTCCCTCATCTCCATCCCTGTCTCTGGAAAGGAAACTGATGGACTGTAAGAAAAAGACAACTTCAGACTGCAGTCGACCGGGTATACATCCAGGTGAGCAAATGTCTCTCTTTAATTCAACACATTCACTACAAGAAGTGTCCCCTAAATTAGCTATCATCAGAGGCATGCAAGACATCATTATTAAGCCAAAGGGTCTGTTTTATTCTTCCAAGACAATGGATAAAATAATGTATAAACTATATTTTCCATTGTCATGTTCCACTTTTACAAGAGGAATATTATCGTAGGTTGTATCTGCTTTCTTAACCACTTCAATACAGTGACATAATTCGATATACTGTTCCTGCTAAGTTCAGACTGTTTTATTCGACACGCACGACCTCTATCAGGGAAAGATTTAAGAAAGGCAGTACCATAAGAGGAACATTTAAAGAGCTATAGCCATTTAACTTATCAAAACGCAGACTTCGAAGGGATCTAAGTTATGTATATATTATATTTTACGGGACATGACAGTATGATAATCGTTAAGCGCTTCACGGTTGACCAATCTTACTATACCAGAGGTAATAGTTATAGACTATAGTTATAAACTGTGTGTGTGTGTGTGTGTGTGTGTGTGTGTGTGTGTATGTGTGTGTGTGTGTGTGTGTGTGCATCACGATAAACCACTGATTTATATTCAGTATTAATATTCTGTCTCTGCTTCAACCTTCAAAGCTCATTATTCTTTGTACCAGTGTAATAAGTTGGTTTCTTTCCTTCTTTGTCTGTTGCCTGGTCACCTTCCTGATTTTTTTTTTCTCTGATCTGGCCGTTTCGAGACAAAGTTAAAGATATCAAGGAGTGTTAAACTATAAGACGGACTGCACCCCAGCTATTAAAGTTGGAGCATCAAAGAGTTGGTTTTCGTTCCTACCCTGTACGTAAATTTGCCTGCCATTTTCACTGTTTATTTTAAATTTTACAAACTTCAAGTGCCAGTAGCTCGCCACGTCTGCATGTGAGAGCTTCCTGTCTCTCGCACTTACTACTTGTTTCATCAACTGGCTTCTGTTTTTTACGTGAACCAAACAGTAATAACTTTCGGTACGTCTGTAAACTTAAAGAATGTAACATGATTTGTCTTTAGCAGAAGAAGGAAATTTGGCAAATAAAAGGCGATTACGCAATAAATATTTTCTCTGTTGGGCTCCTCCGATCACAGCTTTATCACCTTAACTTGTCCTATCGCTCCAGTAAGGCCTGTGGACCCACCCAAGAAGCTCGGCTGTGGCACTTTGGAGCTGCTGACTGGGAGGCCCTCGAGCAGTACTTCTTTGATTTCCTTGAAGTGATTATTGCTTCCATGTTCAAGAGCCTTCTAAGTGTGCCTTGCGCATTACGGAGGTTATTCTCTCGGGCATTGAAGCATACATCCCATCCTCATATCCTGCGACCGATGCAAAGAATCCTTGGTTTAATCACACTCGTCCTAATGCTGTCCACAACAAGGAGAAGGCCTACAAAGGGTACTGAAGCCAACCCACCCCCGAATCTCATCTCTTTTAGGTTTCTGCCTGGAATCTTGCTAAGTCTGTTCTTCACTTTTAAAAATAATTTCGTTCGTACTAAATGCTCTGAACTTTCCAACTCAAATTCGTCCCGCTCCTTCTGGCACCTTGCCAAAAACCTTTCCAACAGCTTTACCTGATCATCCTTCCCTCCTCTTTTCCAATCTGATGGCTCTAGCTATTTCTTCTGCTGATAAAGCAGAACTCTGCGCACAGACTTTCTCCTCCAATTCCACCTTCGATGATTCCGGTGCTGTTCCTCCATCATTTCCCCCCCCTCTGACTTCTTCATGGCTGACATTAATATTTCCTCAACTGATGTATTTTCTGCCATCATTTGCCTCAGTACTAACAAGGCATGTGGGCCTGATGGGATCCCCCCTGTTGTTCTCAAGTACCGTGCTTCTGTTCTTACACCCTTCCTAGGTAAACTCTTTCACCTTTGTCTGTCAACTTGTACCTTTCCTTCATGCTGGAAATTTGCTCTTATTCAACCTGCCCCAAAGAAGGGTGACCATTCCCATCCTTCTAACTATGGCCCAATAACTTTAACATCCTGTGTTTCAAAAGTTTTCGAGTCTATCCTTAAGAGAAAAATTTTAAAACATCTTTCCCATCACTACTTTCTCTCTGATCATCAGAAGGGGTTCCGCCAGAGACACTTCACTGGTGATCTTTTCACCTACCTTTCAGACTCCTGGTCATCCTCCTTTCGGGACTTTGGCGATTGTTTTCCCATTACACTTGACACCTCAAAGGCTTTCGACCGATCCTAGCATAAATCATTAATTTCCAAACTGCTCTCTTAGGCATTCCATTCTTCTATCTGTGCCTTCATCTCTAGCTTCCTTTCTGGTCGTTCTACAGCAGCTGTTGTAGACGGACACAGCTCTTCTCTTGGAGCTGTCAATAATGGTGTTCCTCAGGGCTCTGTCCGATCACCAGCTCTCCTCCTTTTATTCATCAACGGCCTTCTAAGCTGTACATTTAACCCTATCAACTGATATGCTGATGACACCACCCATCACTTTTCCATTCGCTTCCCGCAGCGTCCAACTTAGCAGTTACTTCAACAAACAAGGTATGAGGCTATGGCACATCTAATGCCTGACGTGGCTTATAACTCTGATTGGGGTTAACGTAATCTTGTTGTTTTTAATGCATCAAAAACTCAGTTTTTACTTCCATCAACCTGATAAAATCCTCCGCAGGAGTATCCTCTAATTTTTTAACAATAACCAGCTCAATCATGCATCTTCTTTAAACATACCTGGGGTTTCATTCTTTTGGGATTTATTTTGGAAAAACCATATTACCTCTCTCGTAAAATCTGCTTCTAAGAGATTAGGTGTGCTAAGCACACTCCGTGTCTTCTTTACCCCTAAACAGTTGTTGACTTTATACACGGGTTTTACTTGCCCCTGTGTAGAATACAACTCTCGCGTGAGAGGAGCCCCCCCGCATATAGCTCTTCTCAGCAAGGTGGAGTCAAAGGCTTTTCATCTCATTAACTCTCCTCCTCCTGGTGGCTCCCTTCAACCTCTGACTCATCGCCGCAGTGTTGCATCTTTATCTCTTTTCTATCGCTACCTTAATGGTCACTGCTTCTCTGAACTGTCTGTTTGCATCCCTCCACCAGTATGGAGGGCGCGTAGCTTTCGTCTAGCAACAAACTTTCATCCCTTGTCTGTCCAACTCTCTGGTTCAAGAGTTAACCGTTACTCCCAGTCCTTCATATAAGCAATAGGTCAATTCTTGAACCGTCTCCCTTTGTCTGTATTTCCTACTGCCTATGATCTCCAGTCCTTCAGACGCAGTGTGTCCAGGCATCTCGAAATGAATGGATATTGAATTTGGCTCTCTGTTTTTTTTTTCTTGGAGGGAACAGTTTGCTGGCTCCTGGCATTTGGTTCCTTTTTCCTTGCATAAAAAAAAAATACAGGTGTTGATTTTGTGCTTGTGATTTTTATATGCTCTTTCACGATCATCTTGTGGTGAATATAATAATGAACTAGCATGTGTTTACTAGTATTCTCTGGTTTTGTGGAGCTGTTTTAGGTCATTGTGGAGGTGTTTAAGACCGTGTGGTGATACTTCATGCCCATTTAATAGTGTTTATGACTAGGTCCACGTTTTCATGTTTATGACCAGGACTTTGTGGTGCTGTTTTTGACTACCGTTTGCGGTGATGGTAATGGCCATGTGGCAGTGGTAATTATCATAAGGTGACGTTCATGACCATGTGGTGTTGTTTATGATCATGTGATGGTATTCATAAACATGTGGTGGTGTCTGTGACCATTAGGAGGTATTTGTGATCTCGCTTATGTCAGTGTTATGTTAATGAGGTTGTCTTTATGATCCAACGGTGTCCATGAATAAGTGTCACTGTGAAGACACTTTTTCTGTTTCTCACTCTCAAGAAAAAAAAAAAAAGACGGTGAATACTATGGTGATCTGCATCGTCCTCTCTAACATGCGACATAGCATAACGGCAAAGTATCAGGATTAGAATTTTTTAATGTAATGTGCACTGCTGAGTTGCATATGTGTACTTTCTTGTTACAAATTAAGTAAAAGCAAGGTAGGATTATTATTTTCTCTTGTTGAACGAGGACGATGCAGGAGAGGGACGCCTTCATGTGGTGGCATCAAGCCTGGTGGCTTCAGTCCCAAGGTATACAAACGTCCTCCAACAGTGTGTTGCGAGAGAAGGGCTAGTTCAGCCTTTATTCAACTGGGTTAACGTTCATTTGAAACTGCGACATCAGTAATAGCAACAACAGTTCAGGAAGAAGTTTTTGGAATCTGATGATGGCAGGAAGAGGGGGTGGGTCGTGGAATGTGGACCCATGTTTTGGGGGTGCGACCCCCAAAATTGTTGAGAACCGCTGCTCTAGCCAGTGACAGACGCAGTGGAATGTTGGTGCTCTGTGCTTCCTTGCTTAGCTAGTCTTTCTTTTTTTATGTATAGTTTTGAAAACAGCAGGATCATTGGATTAAGTGACTTTAAGGGATTACAGCTTTCGTCGCTGACCCTGAGGGCTTAATATTTGTCTATATGATGTAATATTTCACGAGATAAACAGTGTTAACGACGCAGACAATAATAGTGTCACTCGCTCATACAATACAATCAGGAAACGAAAGATAACCAGGCTTTGTCAATTGATTAACTGAAAGCCAATCAGTTAGCACCACCCTCATCTGATAAAGTGTGCGGTGCTTACAATTGTCCTCTGCTGTTGTTGCTGTCGAGCCTTCTGTTGTGGAGTCATTTATTTCGGAGCCATCTGTTTCGGAACCATCTACTGTGGAGGCATCTGCTGCTTTAACCAGGATGGACAACACGGGGGAGACTGGCGGGGTGACCATCGATTCACCAAATGTAGTAAAATTCGGATCAGACCCATTAACCAGCCAAGTTTACGACGCTGCCACCACCCCGACTCAGGAACAAGTGAATGCAGGGTTACCAGAGACAAGCCAACAGACCATACAGGCTGAAGTGACCCCCGTTGTAGCAGAACCGTCCAGTCCCGAGGCTTTCACGCCCACCACACCCGTAACGCCAACCACACCCGTCACGCCCATTACCCCTGTCGCGCCCATCACTCCTACTATTCCCGCCCCCGTCCCGCCACCACCCGTCGTCACCACCGACACCACCAGGAAAGTCAGTCTGATTTTCATTCTTTCAGTACTTTAAGCCTCTTCAAAATAGTGACTTTTTCTCCCTTGTCACCTTCAGTCGAATGGTTAGCTGAGTAGCTAGTACTGTTGGCTGTGACGGTGCCGCCCCATAAATGCCAGGGTTCAAACTATGATGCAGGTAATTGACGCAACACGACCCAGGTGCCCATCCACCCTCTGTGGATTGGCAAGGTTAAACGAGTTCTTAGGGTAACACACAGGGGAGGTAACTGTGGTAGCCTTGATGATGCAGTAGTCTTTTACTCCAAGAGAGTGAGTGTATAGTCCGCCACAGGCTTATGAGCACAGCGGTTAAGTGCCTCAAGGTGTCTTTCCCCATCTAGGGATTCCATTTAGCTTTGCTGACCTTTCGAACTGAAGGGGGTACATATGGCTTTTATAAGCCCCCTCACTGCCAGAGATATGACCTAT
>JAGKTI010000129.1:166593-184421 GCA_018397915.1 Birgus latro
GGGTAGAGATAAGGGGCTGTATCGCCCCTGCTGCGGGAGGGAGAGGCCGCTCCTGCAGTGGACCTCAACGGGTGATTACTAGAGAGAGAGAGAGAGAGAGAGAGAGAGAGAGAGAGAGAGAGACAAAGATAGATAGATAGACAGACAGACAGACAAATAGACAGACAGAAGGATAAATAAACAGACATATAGACAGAAAGACGGATAGGCAGACCAGCTACATAGATAGGTGGGAGAGAGAGAGAGGGATGGGATGGGATGACGCATAGAAGAAACGAAAAGAGAAAGAGAGTAGGAAAGAAACAGGAAGAAAAGTGGGAAGGGAGGTAGATCGAGCTGGGAGGAGTGAGAAGAGAAGAAGGAAAGGAAGGTGAGAGAAAAAGTGGGAGAAGGAGGAAAAAGAAGAAGGTGAAGAAAGCTCAGATTCATGCCTGCCGACTACTCAAGGTCACACAGACAATCAGTTTTATTAAGTCTCAATCTTCTCCAATTCTACGTCACGCAACCGTCGAATGATCAGTCAACGTCCTTGTTTCACTTCTAGGTACAAACAGGCAGTGAAGAGGTGAGGAAAGAGGGAGGAAATGACTAAAAAGGAAAGTTGAGTGTTCGAATCCAGTGACGTATTTCCTTCGTTAAGTTGTTACAGCTTATGTATATTGGGAAAGGACTCTCGTATTGAATGAGTTAATGAAGTTTGTATAAATCCTGTCGTTCAAAAAGTCTGTCCTAAACTCAATGAAAATATCTGAAAATAACAAGAATAAAATATGAAGTGTGTCATCGAAGTGAATGGAAGGAGGGAGAGAGAGAGAGAGAGAGAGAGAGAGAATGCGTGGAGGCGAAATGAAAGACAGCGGTTGCGAGAAATGAGGAAGGATAAAAATAAATGCATGAATATAGAAATGTCCTCATTATATTACGCTCTCTGATGTTCCGTTCTCCCAGTCCTTGCAGAGTATAATTCACGTGAAATTGCCTTTTAACGCTCCATTGCTGCATATAAAGCCGATTTGCCTGTTTACCCTTAGTTTCGTGCTAGGAGTAAACCCGTTTTATTTAACGACGTAAACTTGCCACCTCACCATCTTGATTACTCGGTTGTAACAAGAGATTAACACTAGAATAAATTGCTGGTCATGAAGAAGCCCTATGGAAAGAATGTACAGCTGCAGTATTGTCTTGTTCTGCCAATGGGCTGTGTGAAATAAGCTGCAAAAGATCAAAAATCAATGTCAGATGAAGGCAAAAGAACTATAACTGTATGACAAAAGTTGTGGTAATTTGAAACATATCTGCACCGCATTTACTCTGATTTGGATTAAACTTCCCTTCTTTCTACCTTGAATGCCCAGGCGTTGTAACAGATTAACACTTGAATACGATGTTAGTCATGAAGCTCTGTTGGAATGCAGGGCCGCAACGTTATCTTTTGCTGCCAGTGAACTACGTAAAAAACAGATGCAATGCGACGAAAATCTAGGCCAAGTTAGGGCAAAACAGGTAATAGATTAATACTAAAGTACAAGTCACGAACTGGTGGTATGGAAAGGATGTCGAGCTGCGGCATTGTCTTTTGCTGCCTTTGACTTACGTGGAAAAAAAAAAAAAATGCAAAACGGCGAAATTTAGACCAAGTTAGGGCCAAAAGGGTAAAACATATAGTAAAGACTTACTTGGTCGTATGTATTCTATCTAGCCTAGGAGACTTCATTGTTCTTCCTTAGCGAATTTGTTTTCCATCTTACACATTACCATCTCTTGATTGTTATGTGGCCTGTAATTAGTGTTCCATTAGAACTCAAGTGTCAATATCTTATGTGTTGCAGGGACGGCTCAGTCGGTTAGTGTGGGGATGGCTGTGGCTTGGAATTAAGAAATGATTAAATAATGCATGGTAGGTACTGATAACAGATTGAGTCGTCCCCACAACGCACAATATATCGCCTGACGGGGTGGAAGTGGAACGTGATAATTATATGGGTCATCCTGTATGTCACAGTTCAGTTTTCGTTAGTAACATGCAGGAAGATACTGAGGTGAAATATGTAGAATAAATCGCTAATATAAGGCATTGGGAAATTCACAGCACAACCTAGAATACGACTTATTGTGCTAAAGAAGAAGGGAACTGAGTGGGGAGGAAGTAGAGTGGGCGTGAGAGGGCAATGAGGACAATGAGAGGAAAGTAAATGTCAAGCTCGTCATTGTAGGAGGCTTTATGGCACCTCGTCCTAACGGTTTATTGTGCATACTGTAGTCGGTTTGTTTTTATGTGACGGTACTGGACAACACCCATAGCATCAATCCTAAATCGTGGCTGCATGAAATTTGACGAACCTTTTTGATGAGGTAGGACTGAGTCTCCTTCGTTACCGATCAGATCAACCCTCCAGTCTGAATATACTTTGCTGCCAATTGAGCTGCATTTTTTTTATGCGTCCGACTCTGGGCAAAAGCTTCAGGGCCTATCCCAAGGCCCAGTAGTCCTCCTACACACCCACACCTCCACATGTCACCACTTCGGCGCTAACACCCACCGTCCATAATGAATACACCGTCCATGGCTGTCTCATACAGGACTGGTGTACCGGTATTTGCTGGGATATTTTTACGACATGGTGGGTCTTCTGGTAGATCAGTAAAGTCTGATTTTATGAAATTCAAATCCTTAAACTGTTCCCTGCCCCAGCCGGGATTTGATCCTGGGTCCATTAGGACGTCAGGCCGCCTCTCTACCGGTTGAAGTTAGAGTAAATGCTCCATAGTCCTTACTATTCTCATGCATGTTATTTATGGCTGTGTGATATCGACAGAAATTATATAAATAACATATACGAGATTGTTAACATACCATACCATATAAAAAAAAATTACGGGCAAGGAAGAAGTACTCGGAAACCTTGACGAGAGTATAGGCCAAGGAGAAAGAGCGCTGAAGTAAGAATGATATATATAGTAGTGTTGATCCGCAACAATTTGCGGGATTAACTGATAACTCATCCGTATCAGAATGTTTGCAAATACTAATATCTTTGTTTACATACTGTTATTGAGCCCACAATAACCAATTTTGACCAAAAAGTCGAGAAAAATTCATTTTCGCGTGTCGCGATGTCCGACAATTTCGCACCGTCGCGTCGCGGAGATCGCCAAATTTTTTGTTTACCACATATCTGACACTCCCTGGACTTACCCCGACAGAATACAAAACGAATTAGGTCGATTACCGTTCTCGTGAAAGAAGCGAACACGCACACACACACATACACAGCTTGACTTCCTTATTTAGATATACAGCGTCGAGATAGTTTGCATTAATGCCATAAGAGGGAACATGAAAGTTTAATAGACAAAATAAATCGCTAAGGAAGAGGTGTTACAGATAGCGAAAGCCACTTAACTAAGAATACGACTTACATCCTCATTTATAATACAGCTCAGAATACGACAACGACCGCACGTGAACGATCTGATTCATCTCTATTATGGATGATAAAATACACCGGCGACTCACTGCCGCTGAGAGAGAGAGAGAGAGAGAGAGAGAGAGAGAGAGAGAGAGAGACGAGAAATATGTTGCCGCATCAAGTCCTTTTTCTTTTTAATTCACTTACCAACTCCAGTGGCAATGGCGGGATATTTACGTGTGTGGCGAGAATAAACACAGACACCACAGAGCCTTCTGTTAACCAGCTCTTGAATCCGACCACGTGACATTTTTTGTTCATCCTTTCTATTTTCAGGCAATTTAGTTAAAGTTTAACAAAGGTCTCTCTTACTGAAGGGGTTAATAAAGGCTGTATCTAATCCATCCAGTATGAAAAGTCTCTCCTAATCTAAATAGTCATCATCATCATCATCATCCAGACCTCTTTTCCCACCTAAGAATGGGGTTAGGTGCTAAGTTAATAGGTCAGTCTGCGACTCTGCAAAAATCAACTTTAGCAGTTTTTATCCAATGTATACACACTTAGTGGAAGGCTTGAGGGTAAGGCGAGAACGAAGGGACTCACTTTTGAAATTAATTAGTCAGAGATCAAGGTCATTGGCAAGGTCAAAATTCGATCCAAGTATTTGCGTTTGAACAACATAACTGAAACAATTTTGATCAGATTTTAACCAACCTTGATCGAAGATCAGCCAAGGGGTAAATCCATTCTTTTTTAGAACTATAGAACAAATGTCAAAGTCACGTGGCAAGATCACCTTAAATATTTTTCGTCCGCCATAGACCAACTTTGGGAAAGATTTCAAGGTAAGGCAAGGAAAAAGGGATTTTATTTTGAGAACAGTCAGTCAAATCTCAATGTCACAGAGAATGTCATATGTGAAAGATCACAGATCAAAATCAGCTCAAAACAGTTGTCATCCGATTTCAACCAAACTTGGTGGAATGGTTAAGAATCAGGCAAGAATGAAGTAATTCGATTTTGAGAGTAATCGGTCAAATGTCAAGGTCACAGGGCCAAGTCAGTATTTGGTGTTTAGATCAACAGATGGGCGCGGGCATTCCCCCCCCTTCTCTCTCTCTCTCTCTCTCTCTCTCTCTCTCTCTGCCCTTTCCTTGTATTTTTTTTCCCTTGGTACAGAAATAATTTGCACGAGTAACATGCAAAATGAAATTATTGAAGAATAGGCAAAATAAATCGCTGATGAAGAGATGTTACGAAACCTAAGCCAACGTGCATACTGCCCTACGAACTTCACTTAGTTCTGCCTCGCACTGTAGTGTTGCTTTCTGTTTCGTTAACTTACGCTCTATACGAGTACAGTTAAGTTAAAGTTGTGTTGTTCTGACCAACGCGCTGCCAGTCCATTATTTTCTTCCTCCCCTTTCTCCTCCTCCTCCTCATCATCATCATCCCTCTAATTGTTATCGCCCGCCTTTACAAGGGTGAGCGATAATGTTTTTGCCCGCCTGTGTGTCAGTCGGTGTGTGTGTGTGTGTGTGTGTGTGTGTGTGTGTATCTGTTCCCATTATATCTCATGAACGGCTTGAGCTATAGACATTAAACTTTCAGGGTATCAAGATACTGCCAAAATCTTGGACGAGTTAAAAAATGGGAACTCGGGGTCAAGGTCATGGTCACCAAAATGGCTGCCAAAGGTCAAATAGTTTTTATTTCCCGCCTTTAGCACCATTATTTCTCATGAATGGCTTGAGCTATCAACCTGAAATCTTCAGGGTATCAAGATATGACCATCATCTTGAACTTGGCCAACAGAATAATTGCCGGGCGATTAGCATTCGACTTCCGAATGCTTTTCTTTCATTGTTGTTGTTGTTGTTGTTGTTCTTCTTCTTCTTCTTCTTCTTCTTGTTCTTCTTCTTGTTCTTCTTCTTGTTCTTCTTTTTTTTCTTCTTCTTCTTCTTCTTCCTCTTCTTTTGCTTCTTCTTCTTTTTTTCTTTTTCTTCTTCATCTTCTTCTTTTCTTTGTCTGCTTCTTTTTCTTCTTCAGTTCGCTTGGAATCTACTTCTCTTATTCAAAACTTATCGGTCTTAGGGCAGAGTTCTATGTGACAAAAGAAGTTTCATACCGTCTTAACAGTTCATTTTGCACATTAACAAAACTAGACAAGGGTGTGTGTTGGAGAAAGGACAGCCTGATGTTGGAGGATAGAGTAACGTGGAAGCGATTCAAACTGTAGCCACTCTTACATGATTAAGGTATTGACAGATAGATATTAGCCTACATATTTTTTCTCCTCTTGCTAGTTCCTGAGGTTAACTGTGTTGATATTAGCTATACAGAGTGGTCCATATATATAACGCTCCATTTCTAATCCGCCGGGTGATTTCTTTTGTGTTACGGGGACGGCTTAGTCAACGTTGTCAATGTCTTCCTTGCATCATTTATTCCTTGCCTACTCCCACTACTACACCCACGCCCACTCCAGCGGACTGAGCTATACCAACAAGACATAGGATACCGCCATGTGAGCTTTTACTACAGCGCTATTTACGGACCGACTCGTACATAGCCAACACGAAAGTGAATATCAGTGTCATATGCCCATAAAGAACGCTGCACTAGAAACTCATCTGGAGGAATATTATGTGTTGTGGGGACGGCTCAGTCTGCTGCAGTGGACATAAGTGTGGCAGGGGAAGAAGAAAATGAACAGATGATGCAAGATAGACACGGATAACGCTGTCTGACCGTCCCCTCAACACAAGAGAAATAAACAAAATCTCCAAATCCAGCTACCAGTACGGTCCTTACTCAGAGCTGGTTTGGTTTTCTTTCCGTCCTGTTGTTACCTAAGCAGGATTTATCCACCACGCTGACGTCATCATTGTATCGCATGAGCAGTACTTGACCCCGACCTCTGGACACTCTTGCCTAACCTGCCGCCATATTCACAAACTCTCTGCAGCGTATGTTGAGAAGATTTGTATTTTATGTCTTTGTCTTCACTTATATACCTACCATACACTTGATATCCGGACTAGAGTGAATATACTGTAGTAAGAAGAAGAAGAAGAAGAGAGGAAAGCATAGAGATTGACGATGATGATAATAAATTACTATGAAGACTTAGGGTCGTATTCTAGGTTGCATAGGGGTATTCGTAGTGCCTCTGTCTTAGCGATTTATTGTATTTATTACGCCTTTACAGTCTCTTGTGTGTTATTTACGTCGTTTTCAGGTCGAGATAATGAACATACAAGAAGAAACTGCGGAATGATACACAGAATAAATAAATAGAGTTGTTACGAGGCTACCTATGTCATTTTCATACGACCCTTGATAAATACGGACGTTATTTTGTTTTTTTAATCTCTCTCTCTCTCTCTCTCTCTCTCTCTCTCTCTCTCTCTCTCTCTCTCTCTCTCTCCACATTCGATAGATGAATTTACTCAGAATGATTATATTTCTCCCTTCGTGATCGAGTGTTTCGTATGCTATGCCCTGATTCACAGACAAACGTACCATAACTTTCCTTTCCTAAATAAGACTGGCATTTGCAGGAAGATAAGGGGAATATATGCATTCTCATCCCTCATCCATCCTGCTTAAACAAATCTGGGTTACGAAAGGGAGTTGGTCGTCAGTCTCTTCTTGAATCTCGGCCGTGGACTCAGATTCAGAAATTTACGGCCAACTTCCTCTTGCATGTAATCCCATGATCAATTTTGCTTTTGCAGGGACGAGGATGAGACATGGGCTAATAATTCTGCAATCTCCTTTCCTCGTTTTTCCTGCAAAACCAAATTAGTTACGAGACGGAATAGGGACGGAAGTATTCATATGTTTATTATTATAGTGAAACTTCCTCTTACATCGGCAGATCTTTATGTTTATTGTTCAGTTTCCTCACACACATTTGATATGCGAACTTGTGTATATATTTCTCAGTGTATCTGTGTACTGATGTTTAAGACGCTCATCTAGGATACCTTTGTATGAATCGTGCGATTATAGTTGATCCACTTAGATTTAGACACCAATAATAGCCTTTTTTTTTTTTTAATATAATTACGAAGTTGAGTTGTGTAGCTTTGTTTATGGATATTACGTAAAACTAACGTAACATGACTTAATTTAACCTGAAATCCACATACTGCGGTCCTGACCTTGGTATCCATAAAGCTCAAAAAAGGAAGGAAAAAATGGCGTGTGGCTTTTACGGTTAGATAGGTCTACTTGGCTTTGGGTTGTGTCATATCCATAAATAATAGCTGACAACTAATCATCTATATTTTTTAACCTTCCACTTAACACAGCTCTCAGCACCTCCATCCTGGAAGTGGTCTCTTGTCCTCTGACTATTAAAGCTTTCACTAAACTTTTCACGACGACAAAAATTAATTCCAATTTCCATCAAAATATCATATTAAACTTGGAAGTGACTCCTTAAATATTTATGTGTACTGTCTTTTTTTATTACACGAAAATATATACGCGCATTACTTTTGGTGTATTTTCTTCTCTGACCTTTATTTCTCGGCACTATCGCTATTTGAGGGAAATTATCTGATATTTCCTTAAAAGTATCGGAGAAATTACATCATTCGGACTTAATCTTGGCATCATTCGGACAAAACCTTACCATCAATCGGACTTTTCCTTGGCATCAGTCCAGCTTAACCTTAGAATCATTCGGACTTATCCCTGGCTTCATTCCAACTTAACCATCGCATCATTCGGACTTATCCTTGACATCATTCCGACTTAACCTTAACATCATTCAGATTTATCTTCGGCACCATTCGAACAACCTTAGCATCATTCGAGCAACATTAGGATGCTTCGTACTTAACCCTGGTATCCTTTTGGACTAATATGGACCTTCTTTTAAAGAGAAAAAACAGTAAATAAAGGCTCCAGCAGACCAAATCAAATCATCTTAACATAACAGTGAAAGCTACATTTATTGGACGCTAACTTTAGTATCATTAGAACATAACCTTGGCATCATTCAAATCTAACCTCATTAAATTTTATAGCCTAATTTTGGCAGATTTTAATAACATTACTCGTTTATCAAAAAGAAGGCTTTTCAGGGATATTGCATGGTCTCCGAATTCACATCAGAAATGAAAATACCACAAAATTCACTCTTTTTGTCGTTAACGAATCAGACTCTAAGACCGATCTCAGTTTGGTTTCTCGCTTTCAGATTATCACACAATCATGACCCCAGTAGTTTGCAATTCACGGCCTTTATTATGTGCGAGTATCTCGTTACATCCCCCTATATTCTTTTCGGCACCATTGCTTAGATATTCATGTTTTTGAAACTTGTTTCATGCAGCTCTACGGCAAAGTAAGACAAGGCTTCCTCCCTCCCTGCCTACCTGCTTCTCTACCCACCTCGGCATCCACCTACCTGCCTACTTCCCTGCATTCGCCATCCGATGAGTTAGTAACACAGGCGCATATTTATATATTTATTTACTTATTTATTTATTCTTATTTGCAATTTGTCGGTTCCTTTTAGGTTGAATCAAAATTGTAATGGCAAAAATTACTGCATTCTGAACACCGTTTCAAGTGATACCAGTGTGTTACCTATAATCTTGCAAATAGACATTTTAGGTCATTATGATCGTAGGGCTGCCCTGAGCGTGTTGATCACTCCGACGAGGGCACACCGTCAGGTGAGAGGATTTATTTGACTCTGTAATCGCCAAAATCGGTCCATAATTACTGCAACTAGAGCACGCGCAGACGGACGAACGGATGGACATGTCATTCCTGCTCAAGCATTTCAATCACGCTAAAGCCCTCGACTTCGTCCCCGGAAATACTACCCACAGACAATGAATTTATGGTCACGCGGTTTGCTGCTAATAAGTGTTGGACGCATCTTTCTTAAGCCTCACCTCCCTACGCTAGTTATGAAGAAGTGCAATGGAAAGAGTGCTGAACCGTAGTATGGCCTTATCTTGCAACTGAACTACGGGAAATAGGCTGCAAAAGGACGAAAATCTCCGTCGTGTTAAAGCGAACGAACTAGTATATCAAAAGTGCTCAGAGTGCGTTTGTGCCACCCCCCTCCCTGACAGACTGACCCCTGGATCCTCCCCTGCTACCCTCGCCAGAACTGCTGACCAGAAGCTGCGATTTTAGCGGGTGTCAGGGATTCCATACTGCTACTTGGTGTTAAATAGTGTTATGAGATGTGTCGGGGTGTGATGGTGTGGCGGTGTGTTGGTGTGGCGGTGTCATGGTGTGAGGGGTGTGGTGAAGTGGTATCTCAATAGTGGTGTTGCCGTGGTGTGAATGTTGTGATTATGTGGTGGTGGTGGTAGTGGTGGAAGTGGTAGGCGCGATGGAGTGGTGGTGGTAGCGGTAGGCGGGATGGTGTCGTGGCGTGAAGGTGTTGTGAGCGCGATGGCGTGCTGGTGAGAGTGGTGTGGTAGGTGTGATGGTGTGGTAGGCGTGATGGTGTGAAAGGTGTGGTAGGTGTGATGGTGTGAGAGGTGTGGTAGGCGTGATGGCTGAGAGGTGTGGTAGACGTGATAGCGTGAGAGGTGTGGTAGGCGTGATGGTGTGATCGGTGTGAGAGGTGTGGTATGTTTAGTGATTCTGTTAAAGGTGTGGTGATGGAAGTATGAGAGATGTGGTAATGTGAAAAGTGTGGTGTAGTAAAGAACCTCTCATCGATTGCTATGTGCACTTTACCAATCTGGGGTCCCTTGTCCTCTGTCAGTGTGGGAGATTTGTACAATCCACTCTTCACAATTTTCGTATATGTGAGGGTATATTTAGAAGCGACGAAGAGAAGGAAGAAGAATATTTGCTGGGAAACTAACTATTGTGGAATATGATGGTGAGAATGGTGTGGTGGAGAGATGGTCAGTGATGGAGCATGGTGGAGAGATGGTCAGTTGTGGAGTGTGGTAGAGAGATGGTCAGTGGTGGAGTGTGATGGTGAAATGGTCAGTGGTGGTGTATGATCGAGAGATGATCAGTGGTGAAGTGAGGTGGAGGGATGGTTAGGGGTGGAGTGTGGTGAAGAGATAGTGACGTCAGTGGTGGAGAGAGGTGTGGCAGTTGAGGAATAAACTACGAACGCCAGACGCTCCACATGATAACACCACTTAGCACCTCTCTCCACTCCACCCACCACCACCACCACCACCACCATTACTTATCTAGGATGTTTCATGGGCTACCTTGAAGTGTTTCGTTCTGGGAGAGCCATATAAAGTAACCCGCTCTTCTCTAGCTACAAATGTTGGTTTATATTGGAAGAAAACTTACAAATGAAAACGGAGTAAGGAACAGATGTAAAGAATATTTTGAAAGGCTGATGAAAGGGGATAATGGAAGCAAATCGGTGATCAACAAGATTGGCTTTGGTCGTTCACAGATAGGGAATTTGGTGCCTGAGAATGTGGCACTACTCGTATATAGCAGAAATGAAGGATGCTGTGATGATGCTGAAAAACGGGAAGGTATAGATGAGATATATGCAGAGATGACAAAATGTAATGGAGACAATGGATTTTTTTTTTTTGGGGAGGGGCTTAATGGCCATCGTCCTCTTGGGGGACATTAGGCCAGCCAAACTTATGTGGAAAGGTAGTCAGGGCAGCCTCACGTCACTACTGTCCGAGCTCTTACCGCAATCGTGGCGGGAGCATATGGTAGAAGGCTCTCAGATCGGCTAGACGTGCCTCCTCCCCGCGAATGATCGGGATGGGTCTGATCTCCTCACCCATGTCGGCAGCCCGGAGCAGGTCGTAGAGGGTGGTGTAGGTCGTGGCTCCGAGCTGGTACGACCGGGTGTGGGCATCGAGGGTCAGGAAGTGGCGGTAGGAAGCTACATCTAGCCGATTCTTGAGGTCGATGATTGGAGGGCGAGATGGAGGGCCCTCTGCTGCTGGAGGAGGGGAGGACTCACGAATCTCCTCCTCGGCCGAGGAGCCGGTCGACGCTTCCTCAGCCATGGAGGCAGTATCTGAAGACTCCTGCCTCTCCTCAGTCATCGATGGTTGCTCGCGAACCTGTGCCGCGGTCTGAATCGTGATCTTTGACATTGCCGGGTCGTCAACAGAAAAGGGAGTGACAGTTTCCCTGTTGAGGGGAGCCTCGAGTCGCAGCCTCTTCCTCGGGGTCTGACGGGGGGCAGCAGATCGTCGCTGCCGGGCCCTACGCCCCCGTCGGCGGGGAATCGAGTGTATGTCGCGGGCAAAGCACTCGGGAATGACAAGGCAAGGCAGCCCGTTCTCCTCAAAGATCTTAGGGAGGAGAACGCGCAAAGCCCCCTTATCACCCCCACAAAAAGCCTTCGCCGTCGCAACACACATCTCCACGAGGAGATTTAGTTGTTTGGGATTCCCAGGATCCCTAGCCTGATGTCCCTGGGCCGTGAGACGTCGCCGTGCATGAGCAGAGCCCTGCACGGCCACACATCCCGGTCCAGTAACATCCCGGGCCTCAGGACCCTTTGGAGTTCCAAACAAACCAAATTCCACCCGCTCTCCATCACCTAGGGAGCGTTGGAGGTGTCGTGGATTGGGCTTAACGATCGCCGAACGGTGCACGAAAACATCAACGCCAGTATCCTGGCGTTTGATGAAACCGTACCCCGCACTTACGTTAAACCAAACCACAGCCTCCTTGATCTTCTGGGCAGCAGGAACCTGTGGCTGACTCTTAGCCCCCCTCAACGGGTCGCAGGCGTTTTCGTCAGCTCTGACATCTGGCATGATCAGCTGCTGGATCCCCCTCTCTCCAATGGAATGAATTGTTTGTTGGAAATATATCCGAAAGACTGGATGAGTACAGGTGTATCAGTGGAATGAAAGGTGTAGCCTAACTATTCCTCTGTATCGTACACATGTAGGGATGATCTAAGCAAATCGGTGATCAACAAGATTGGCTTTGGTCGTTCACAGATAGGGAATTTGGTGCCTGAGAATGTGGCACTACTCGTATATAGCAGAAATGAAGGATGCTGTGATGATGCTGAAAAACGGGAAGGTATAGATGAGATATATGCAGAGATGACAAAATGTAATGGAGACAATGGAATGAATTGTTTGTTGGAAATATATCCGAAAGACTGGATGAGTACAGGTGTATCAGTGGAATGAAAGGTGTAGCCTAACTACTCCTCTGTATCGTACACATGTAGGGATGATCTGAGTGCAAAACTGATCGTAAGAGACGTCAGCTGAGTATTGAAGGATAGGTACGTGGAACAGTGATTGTTGAAATGGTAAAGAATAGACTTAATCAGAATGTCTGGTGATGAACAGGGTGGTTTTAGGATTGGTTTATTTTACTGTATTCTGTTTTATCATTGTTTAATGTATATTTTCAGTAAGAGCCGTATTCTGGATGAGAGATTTCATAAGTTTGTTTGTTTGTTTGTTTTTTCGCTGGTAAGCCACTTATTATTCATATTACACATTAATATTCTCTTTTTATTTTATTTATGTATATCTAGTATCGGAATAAAACGATGTCAAAGCAAAATAAATTACTAAGGAAGAGGAGCTACGAAGTCTCCTAAACGCCCAGAATATGACCCCACTGTAGATATGGGCCCATATTCTCGTCCCTAACACCTCTTCCTTTGCAATTTATTTTTGGATACGCTTGTTTAATATCCTTTCGTACGTCACTTTGAAGAGCACGGCGTTTGTACATTGATCATATAACACAGAAGAGGATAGAGCTTAGAAAGAAGTGTGAATATAGTATACAAGGTAAAAAGAACTAATAAATCGCTAATAAGCAAAATAAATCGCTTTGGGAGACGTGTTAGGGATCCATTACCCGACGAGTATACGAGCCAAGGTGTCTTCATGTACAGGCGACCTAGAGACCTTTAAGCAATGTAGTGGGATTCGCAGGGATGTTTGTGACAGCAAGGACACTCTGTCGTTTGGAGGAGAAAGATGGGACTACACGGAGACCTGAAAGTATAACTCTTTTCACCTTAACTTGGCTCAGGTTTCCGTCCTTTTGCAGCTTATTTCACATAGCTCAGGGCAAGAAAAGATACTTAACTTGGCTCGGATTTCCGTTTTTTTGCAGCATATTTCACGTAGGTCACTATTTTATTGTTAATCTCCAGCACTCAAGGCGGAAAGATGGCAAGTTTTGGCCAAGTTAGAGTAAAAAGAGTATAGTGAAGTATACTTGCAGCCAAAAATATCAGATCACTTCATTAACACCTACAGTCTTCACTTCTACGCCAACAAACTACCTATATCCCTCCAACTACCCCCCAATACTCTTCCAAACCTATACCACATTTCCTTTAATCCATAAGAAATATATCTCCTTTAACTTATACCTCTCCAGTCCTATACCCCTTTCCTCCAATCCATAAACAACATATCTCTTTTAATTTTACTCAGGCCATACCTTCGTAACACGTATATCCATTCATGGAGCACTGGGTGGGGAAGGGTTATTTTTCCAGTGACAGAAAGCGGCGTGCCTCTGCCCTCTGGATCAGTTGCCCTTCAGGACTCGTAGAACACGCCTCGAACTTGTATAGTAGAGATGCCCTTCAGTGCCAGGCGTTTGCAGGCCGGTGGCTTCGGTACGTACGATAAATAACTATATTCATTTTACTCAAACTTGGCCAAAAATTTTATCTCCCCATCTTGAATGCTGAACTGCAGCAGTAGATTAACAACAGAATACAATTCTTGTCAAGAAAAAATGCTATGGAAAGGATATAGAGCCTTTTTAATGCTCTTTTCTGACACTGAGATGCGAGAAAGAAGATATAGAAGACGAAAATCTACACCAGTTTAAAATATTAGAACTACAGGCATAGAAAATTGCTTATCAAAAACCAGTGATATGATCTGAGTCAAACAAACTTTTTCAAAGTATTACGTAAGAATTTCGTTGTTCTACTAAAATGTGGAATGCTACTACTGTCCGCAACTGTACATACGATAAACTTTGAATAATCCGACTTTCCGGTCGAAAGTAAGACATTTGGCTACCCTATCACACGAACTAGCCAAGTTTTCCAGTGCTGTTTCTGAGTCACTGGTTACGTTTTTTTTTTATTTTATTAATACTCCGTATTAAAAAAGAAAAAAAAATTATCATGGTTATTTAACCACTCCTCAGTTCACTTTCCCTACTGCCGCTTCCATTTGTCCTCTTATTCTTTGCGCATTATTTAGCTCCCTTCCAGGACAAATTCTCTTTCTCTGTTAAGTTTCTTAATATTAGTTCACCATGTTACATATTTTTAGCGTTTTCTTTTGGTCTCTGCCCTTCATTACTGATACTGTAAACTCGAAATGGCCTCGAGAAAATAAGAGGCGTATACGTTTTACACACACACACACACACACACACACACACACACACACACACACACCGCTCCCTGGCCCAGTGGTAACGTTCTCGCTTGCCATCTGGTAGACGGGAGTTCGCGCCTCGCTCAGGTTGCGAAAAGTTTCACTGACGAAGTGGGTGGTTACTGTCTCCCTTGAGCAAGGGGATGGGTGTGTGCGTGTGTGACGGTCGCAGCCTTGCCCTTAGATAGGACTATGTGAGCTCTCAGCTCCTTTCCGAGAGGGTAAAAGCTGACGATCACGACCATCAAATGATCCTGACCGACCCGGTGAGTTACACACACACACACACACACACACACAGAGCGAGCGAGAGAGAGAAATTCTAATACATATTTCCGATCAGTTTCCTCTTTAACTCAGATATGTTTTTTTGAAGGAAAAACAGGAGATGAGAAAAGTCTGCGCTCTCCTTGTCCTTGCTGGGAGAAAAAAAAAACTTGGCTTCAAAAGGAAAATTATCAAGTACAGTAATTCATTTAAGGGAAGTGGGAGCGCCCACCATCCATTCACTCGATGTAGTGCTGCCTTTGGGTGAGTCTACAGTGAGTGACGAGCCAAATGGATTCATGTAACCAGAGAAACCATTTGCTGCTCTGGATGGTAACCATATGACCCAATGACCCCTGCTGGTCTGGTGGGTTAAGGCGCTCCAACCGAATGAGGTTCATATGGGGCTGCATCGGAGGTTTGGTTGGAGTTTTATTGCGCACATAATGCCAGCCAGGGAAGAGTGAGGCTGGTCACCATCGCCTTAAGTGTCGGGAATACTGCACGTAGTTTGACCTCGAACCCTTACACTCCTAATGAGGCAAAAAAAAAAAAAAAAAAAAGACTGACGACTGGTAGGTAACTAAGATTTGTCTTTGCTGGAATGATAGAAATCTGCTGCTCTTCCTTCAAAAACAAATTTAGGTTACGACAGGGTAAATGTCATTAAGTTCTTCAGTGTATCAGGGCATGATCACAGTTTGTTTTACAACCGTGAACTACAGAGCTTGTCAAATTCTTATTCTAAGGAAGTTTCAAACATGTTTTGATGTTTTTTTTTCATTCAACAGTTCTGTCTATTTGTTGCAGGAAAAAACTTTACATATAAAAAGGAGGTTCAAACTACCCCATCTTGGATCGCCACTGAATGATCTAGAAACGACATACAAGCATCACACAGACAAGGCAAACCTCTGCTATGGTGCAGATGGGACGCGGGGTTCATTTAACACACTGAGAATCCTATGACTTACTTTCATCTGAGCAGAATCACAAATGTGTTAGCCAAGGGCGCCGGAAGTGGGGGGTGGGGGAGGACATGGGGGCAGATGTCCCCTGAATTCTTTGAGTGGGGTGAACGAGGGTTATGCCCCTCCCCCACCAAATTTTGTCATGAACTCATTATAGGATGCTATGCAGCACTGGCAACCTGAAGACCTCTCCCAAAATAATCTTACTACCGCACCTACAGTTTTATTCTTATATACTGTACTAGGAGCGATACCCAGCGTTGCCCTTTGGTCGTCCATACCGGCATTGCCTGGGACCCTGGATGGCCACTTCCCCTGTGGGAGAAAACCCCCACCCACCCTGTCCGTCCTGCCCACCCCACCAAATCCAACCACGCATCCGATCTGTCGCAACTATTACTGAAGTGGTTGTAAAAAAAAAAAAAAAACTACGGTAAACTGACTGTTTCCACCATATTGACGATTGTTTTTAATTAGTTTTAATCGTGGCCATCAGGGGCTGCAGTGGACTGTAATGTACACATCTAAATTCGTCGTATAAAGTTACACTAATAAAATATAAAGTTTCCTGATCGTAAAATGGTTAATAGTGACTAGTGATTAAGTGTGACTTAAGGGTTAAGAGACTGAACAGGGAGGCTGCCAGGGATCGAGCAGCGTGGAGAGCCGCCATTAGGTGACCAAGGCAGTCGCATGCAAGCATGTTGGAGCCTTCAAAAACGAAACGAAATGAAACGATCCAAGGAATGTCTCTCAGCTTATAAGCGTTTGGTGTTACCGGGAACAGAACACTAGAATTGTCTGAGCCATGAGAGAGTTAAGTTAAATGCAGTAATTACTCCAACTGTGACGCAGCAATTGTAATCACGAGAAGCTGACGTGCATATCTGTGTTTGTCGGTAGTATTCTGAGTGGATATGGAATGTCGTACACCTTTTTTTATTTGTTTGTTAGCACTTTATTATGCTCAGTACGCCTCAGGATCCTGCTGTATGTTGCTGACGCAAACTATGTCAGCACTAAAATGGTATCAATAACATACAAGAAAATGTTGTGTAATATAGAAAATTAATCGCCAAGGAAGAGGTGCTACGAAGTCCCCTACTCCATAACGCCACCTATTAGTATACGGCTCTTTAATCCTTTCAGCGTGATTACTTTTGTTTTTATTTCTTGGTATCTCCAGATTCAAAAGGCTATGATAATTTTTAATAATGCAGCCATCCGGAAGCCACGGCAACCACTCCTTTATCCTTCTATGTCGCCGAATTTAAGATTACCAAAACCGTATTCTATGAGGTATTGAAGATTTCATAACATTTCTACCTTGGCGATTTCTTCTGTACATAACGCCTCAGAATCCTGTTGCATGTCACTGACGTAAACTTCGTCGATTTTACGATATAAACAGAATGCAAGAGAATGTCAGGGTGTAATGTACAAAATATATTGCCTAGAAAGAGTTGCTACCAAGCCTCTTAAACGACATCTAGAATATGGTCTAAGTTCTCTGTCTACCATCACCACCGTAACAAGGATCAAGCAGAGTCCATGAAGGTTTAAGAAAGCCATTAAATATTGACTATAATTTAAAACCTGTAATTATTAGAGTTGATCAGCCTCCCCCCCCCATTTTGTAGAATGTAGTGAGGAACGATACAGAAACATCGCGTGTAATACGTGATGTCGTAAGAAAGCCACTAATTTCTTGACAATCGTTTATGGGACACCTTTACTTGTCAGATGTGGCCAGTCTACATCACATTTTATAGATCCCAGTCAGCAGTGAT
>JAGKTI010000130.1:0-30685 GCA_018397915.1 Birgus latro
CTAGGAAGCTTATTCCATTCATCTACTACTCTATTACCAAACCAATTTCTACCTATTTCCTTACTGAAATGGAATTTTTCTAGTTTGAAACCATTACTTCTAGTTCTATCCTGTATATTCACTTTAAGTACCTTGCTAATATCTCCCTTGTTTATACCCTTCATCCACTTAAACACCTCAATTAAGTCTCCCCTTACTCTACGTCTCTCTAATGAGTGCAGATTTAGTCTTTTCAGTCTGTCTTCGTATGACAGGTTTCGAACATCATGTATCATTTTTGTCATTCTTCTCTGTACACTTTCTAACGAGTTAATATCCATTCTATAGTAAGGACACCAAAATTGTACTGCGTAGTCTAAATGTGGCCTTAGTAATGCTAGATATAGTTGCAGTATTACTTTTGATGACCTATTGCTCACGCTTCTCGAAATAAATCCTAGGACCCTATTTGCTTTATTTCTCGCATTAATAGCCTTGGTTTGAGGTCGTTACTAACCATGACTCCTAGATCTCTCTCGCATTCCGATTTACTAATTTCCTTGTTATCTAAGCTGTATTTAGTATCTCCAATGGTCTTGCCTACTTTAAGTACTTTACATTTTTCAACGTTAAATTCCATTTGCCAAGTTTTAGACCATCTGGATAATATATCGAGGTCATTTTGTAAGTTAAGGCAATCGTCAGTCGAGTTAATGATACGCCCTATTTTTGTATCGTCGGCAAATTTGCTGATACTGCTAGTGATTCCTAAGTCTAGATCATTTATATATATAACAAATAATAAGGGACCGAGTACTGAACCCTGTGGTACACCGCTAGTTACTAATCCCCAATCCGACTTAGTTCCATTTATTAATACTCTCTGCTTTCGTCCTTTCAGCCAGGATTCTATCCATTTTAAGATACTGCCGTCTATACCGTGTGCTCGAACCTTCCTAACTAACCTCTCGTGTGGGACACTATCAAACGCTTTACTGAAGTCTATCTCGAATGGAGTCTGCCGCGCTACGATATACTGTGGGGGGGAAGGGGACTACGGTATTGACTGGAAATCTGTCTCTATACTGGCTTAGGGAAAGTATGGTAATATTTACCCAGCACTTTTGGCACTTAGATTACACTTACAATTCTGAACACAGGAATACGCTGGCTATAATTTCCCAAAATCGTATAGCACTGGACGGCACCAATGCAGATACAATTACGTGTGTCGATAGACACTCACCTGACCGGAAGTCTATCTCAAATGGAGTCTGCCACGCTACGATATACTGTGGGGGGGAGGGGGACTACGGTATTCTAGCGAGACACTCAGAGTTGGCTAGACATATCACAACTAATGTGACTGTACACTGGGGAGAGAAAGTCTTTAATAAACAAGGGGGTGGCATGATTGGTATTTCTTCTGTTGGTCACTGTGGTGTTTCACTTGCACGCCTGTACACTAGTGAGGGAGAAGTTTTAATAAACAAGGGGATGGCACGATCTTTACAATATAGTTGTTCTATTAGTCACTGTGGTGTTTCATTCACTGGGGGGGGGGCACGGGACTCCACTCGGGATATACACTAGATCGGAATCATTAATGGGCTCGTCCAATCTTATACTCTGGGCTCCTGGTCACTTTACCACGAGAATACACTATACAGGATCACTTGCGTTGTACAAACTACCATATACATAGATCTGGGCCTAGAAAGCACACACTGGTAAAGTCCATCTGTTTCACTATCACTGGTGGGCTGCAGGTCGATTTCTCCGTCCGGAGGACAGGAAGAGCGACGCGCCCTGGGTGGGGCCCCACATGTAGTCGTGGGGCTAAGGGCTCGGTCTGAAGAGAGCCAGGAGACGGGTCCAACGTCGAGTCTGAGAGAGACTCGGAGTGGTCCCATCAACAGGTAAGTCGCGCCCTGGTTTTCAGGGCAACTCCTGGGGTGACTGGGGACCCAGGACACTGGAATCCAGGGTGGCTGGACTGCGGCAACGGCTTGAGGGCGACGTCGCCGTTAGGGTCACCATACGGGAACCTTGGGCTGGGGTGGTAGTGGACCAGTCTGGGCGTCGGCTGCCATGTCTGCTGGGGCTCCACCTCAGCTGCTGCTGCTCACACTGGTGGAGTCGCAGGGAACCAAGACCTCAGGTGAGGCCTTGCCACGGCTTGGGGGAAGGGTCCTCTCTGGCTGCAGGATTTCCTGTGGGAGAGAAGCGGACTGTGGCCTGCTCTATCTCTGGCCTGACGTGACTCGTGGCCGACGTCGTGACAACACAGGAGACTACAGCTTCTGTGCAGCTACTGGCCTGCTCTACCTCTGGCCGGACGTGACGAGTGGCCAACGTCGTGGTGGCACAGGGGGTTGTAACTCTGGTGCGGCTAAGGGCCTGTACCATGGAGTGAAGAGGACTAGCAGCAGAGGGACGGACAATGGCCGATCCTGCCTTGTACCCAGTACGGCTTATAGCTGATACTACGGTGCCACTCTGGGGGGAACGACTACAGAAGACGGACAACTTGTGGCCTGCCCTGCCCGGCCGATACAACTTACGGCCTATATCGCAGCCCTGTAGCGGGGATGCAACTGGGGAACGGACTGAGGCCGGTTCTGCCCCATACCCTGTATGACTCACCAATACTGCAGTGTTGCGTGGAGTTGCAAACTCCACCCCTTACCTGGCAAGTGGAATTTCAGCTGGAGACTAGGCGCCGGTGACTGCTACCTTCCCAGGGCATCGGCTGGGAGTAAGAGGGGCGCCAAGGAGGGATACAGGTGTGCCATTCCTGTTCCAAACCGCTCTGTGTTAGCGGCGGACCCCTGGTAGTACTTGGGGGATTGGGGGTGCTGGTGTCATCTGCACCAGCTGTTGCATCGCGTGCGGCCTTCACTTCTAATTTCTGTATTTCACCACCCTCTCCTGTAAGAAAGTCATGACCCCGTGACTGAAGGTGGTATAGATTGGTGTTGGATGTTTGGTGGAAGGGTCGGAGATGATACAGGAAGGTGGTCCAGTGCTCAGTCAGTATATTAGGCTGCAGGTGGTGAAAGTAGGCGACACGAAGGGTGGAAGGGTGGTTCGTCTGCTGGAGGAGTCGCAATAAGTGGTGTGTGCTTCGGACGCGTTGGTGTCGCCCAAAGGTCAGGATCCAGGTTATTCTCATGATGTACATGGTGGTGGCAGTGGTGGTGGTTTGGAGGTGAATGCTGGCCGAGGGTAGGCCGGCGTGGTTTATACTGCCGGTGGAGCGTAGAGGTGGTGTTCCCTTTGGAGTGCGGCAGGGTGGGTTTTTCCATGCGAGGTGAGAAGTAGGGATGGTTATGGAGGTGGTGTTTGGGGGGCAGGGTGGGCGGTTGGTTGCCGGAGGGTGATGGGGTGGGCATGGGTGTGGAGATGTAGTGGGCGTGAGATATGACTGGAACGGGTGGTGGTGGTGGTTAGCGGGGGAGTGGACGGTGACTGTGAATGGGGTGGGGGAGTGGGTGTGGGCGGAGAGGGAAAGATATAGCGTGGTTGGTGTACTGCGTGAGGGTGGTGCAGTTCTGGGCGGCGAGGGAGGGGTGGTGACCGGCAGGGATGTGGATGGGGAGGAGTAGTAGGGGAATGGCTCGTTGTGTGTAGTTGGAAGTGTGGGCTTGGCTCAGGTAGTTGGGGAGGGAGCGGCAGGGGTGGGGCAGTCCTGGGCAGGGCGGACTTAGCAATTCCTGTAGGCGCGGGTGGTTCCGTTGCGGTTGATGATGACCTGGAAGGGGTTAGGGACTTTAGTGACGGTATAGGGTCCCATGAAACGGAGAGCAATTTTGTTGTGGGTGGGGAGGTGTGCAACGAAAACCTTGTTGCCGGGTTTGTAAGGGCTGGCGGGGTAGGAATCGGCTTGGGTGTCTTGGTGTGTGTGTGTGTGTGTGTAGGTGCTGTAATAGGCACTTTAGGTGCTGCAGGGAGTCGGTGGTTGGGGAGTGAGTGGGAGGTTGGAGGTGCTGTCGGAGAGGGAGGAGGAGGGGTGCCTCACCGAAAACCCGCTCGTGGGGGGTGATGCTGATGTCACAGGGGCAGGTGTTGATTCCCCACTGGACGATGCGCAAGCCACTCTTGATCTTGGGTATCTTGGATGCAGGTCCTGATCTGATTCAATAGGGTACGATGACTCCTTTCGCATACCCCATTTCCTCGGGGCCAGTAGAGGGAAGAGTGGGAAATGGAGAATCCAAAAAGGGCGGACAGTTCCTTCCTGATTTGCCCCGTGAATTCTGGGGCATTATCAGAGTGAATGGCCTGGGGAACGCCAAAGTAGGGGAAGACGTGGCGCATGAGGGCATTGGCTATGGCGACGGCGGTTTGCTCCTTAGCCGGACAAGCGATCAGGAATTTGGAGTAGATGTCGACGAATGTTATGATGTATTTGTAGCCGGATCTAGGTGGTCGGGGTCCGACAACGTCGACAGACAATAACTGCCAAGGTTTGTGGGCACAGATCTTGCCGGCAGGACCCACGGAACGAGTGATGTCTTTTCCCAGGCAGCACGCCCGACACGCATGGATGACACGCTGGGTGAGAGTGGTGGGGTTGGGGCCCAGTAGAGGTCGTTGAAGACCTGGGTCAATTTTTTTGTACCCAGGTGGATCCCATTGTCTGAGTGGAGGTGGGTGAGGACGTCTACCGCGGAGTCTGGATCTAGGACGAGGTGGCCCGATGGTGTGAAAAGCTGGTCTCCTTGTAGGTGGGGTTTTGGAAACAGGTGTGGAGAAATCCAGGGGGGGCCAGTCTTGATCCTGTCAGTGTCGGATCAGCTCAAACTGAGGAAGTAGGGATTGTACCAGCAAACGGGAGAGAGCGTCAGCGTTGGTATGCAACTTCCCGGGCTGGTAAGCAATCTCGTAGTCAGACTCCTCGAGCGCTTCGCGCCAGCGGAGGAGCTGGGCGTTCTGAGTGGCCGATTGCCAGAGCCACTGCAGGGACTGGTGGTCTGTGATCACAGTGACCCTGGTGCTGGATAGGTAGGCCCTGAAGTAGTCGAGGGCCCAGACAATACCCAGACACTTGCGCTTATTTGCAGTGTTCTGCTCGGCTGGGTTTAGGGTGCGACTGGCACAAGCGATGATGTGCTCATGCCCTTCCTGGACTTGTGCCAGGACGGCGCCTATAGCTACCAGCAAGACGACAGTGTATAATCTGAAGGGGAGGTTGTAGTTCGGGAAAGCGATGATGGGGGCGGAGACGAGTTTTTCTTTTAAGGTGTCAAATGCGGCTATCCGGTTGTCACTCCAAATGAAGGGCTCGCCCTTCTTAGTGAGGTTATGTAGGGGTATTGTGAGGTCGGCAAATCCTTTGATGAACCGTCGGTAATACGATGCGAGCCCCAAGAAGGCGCAGACTTAGTGGACATCCTGCGGAAGGGGCTGGTCGGCGATGGCTCTCAGCTTGTCGGGGTCCGGGGAGATCCCTTTCCTGGAGACAATGTGTCCTAGGAAGGTGACAGAGCAGGTGGCTAGGATGCACTTAGTGGGTGTGAGTTTCAATCCAGCCTGACATATTCATTGGAACACCTGTTGGAGGCAGTGCAGATGATCGGCCCACATTTTGCTGAAGACGATTACGTTGTCGAGGTACACCAGGCAGACTTCCCAGGTTAAGCTGCTGAGGATGGACTCCATGAGGCGGGAGAAGGTGGTTGGGGCGTGACGAGTGGCCAACGTCGTGGTGGCACAGGGGGTTGTAACTCTGGTGCAGCTAAGGGCCTGTACCATGGAGTGAAGAGGACTAGCAGGAGAGGGACGGACAATGGCCGATCCTGCCTCGTACCCAGTACGGCTTATAGCCAATACTGTGGCGCCACTCTGGGGGGAACAACTACAGGAGACGGACGACTTTTGGCCTGCCCTGCCCGACTGATACGACTTACGGCCTGTATCGCGGCCCTGTAGCGGGGATGCAGCTGGGGGACGGACTTTGGCTGGTTCTGCCCCGTACCCGGTATGACTGTTGCCAATACCGCGGTGTTACGTGGAGTTACAAACTCCACCCCTTACCTGGCGAGTGGAATTTCGACCAGAGACTAGGTGCCGGCAACTGCTACCTTCCCAGGGCGTCAGCTGGGAGTAAGAGGGGCGCCGAGGAGGGATACAAGTGCGCTGTTCCTGTTCTGAACCACTCAGTGTTAGCAGCAGACCCCTGGTAGTACTTGGGGGGTTGGGGGTGGTGGTGTCGTCTGCACCAGCCGTCGTGTCATCTGCGGCCTTCACTTCTCATTTCTGTATTTCAAGATCATATAGCCCTCCTAGGTTACAGGAGGGCGCTACCCATCCCAGTATGGCAGGTACCAAGTGCGACTCGAACTCCGAAACCCACTCCCGAGCTTAACGCTCTGTCACTAAGCCACCCTGCCTCTCTAAAAAGGGATGAGAGTTTGTTGCTAGACGGGTGGTACGCGCCCGTCGTTGAGGTGGAGGAATGCAAGCAGACAGTTCAGAAGAGCAGTGACAATTGAAGTAACGATAGAAAAAAGATAAAGATGCAACAGTGCGGCAAAGAGACAAAGGCTGAAGGGAGCCAGTAAGAGGAAGAGAGTTAATGAGATGAAAAGCCTTTGACTCCACCTTGTTGAGAAGAGCTGAATGTGGGGAGTCTTCCCACACATAACAGTTGTACTCTACATAGGGGCGAATAAAACCTGTGTATAGTTGAAATGCCCACCCCAACAGAATGCCACAGGAGAGGTGGCACAACACCCACCCCACGGAAGGGCAACGGCAGTGCGACACCCATCCCAGAGGGAGACCATTGGGAGGCACGTAGAGAACCAGGGCCAATCGGGCCTACATCCCCCACTACCTTGCACCCCTCTCACCCTCAGACAAGCCAACTCCAACCCCGCAGCCCCAGCATGTTACTCTCCAGCCAGACCAGTGTTTGACAGGTTCGGGGTGGGGCTGTAGTACTAAAGCCCCAGACAGCACCCAAGTGATGGCCACTAACCGCACTAGGAAAGAGACGGCCACAGACCTCTCTACAGCTGCATTCCCCCCTCTGCAGAGCCAAGTGACGGCCACTATCTGCATTAAGGAAGAGACGGTCACTGCCCTCTCTTCGTCTGCAGTTACTCCTGGGAGCTGGACCTCAGTGATGGCCACTGGCTGCACCAGCAGGCAAGTGACGGCCAGTAGCTGCACCTCGCCTGCAGTCCTGCCGGGGAACAAGACCTTGGTGACGGCCAGTAGCTGCACCAGCAGGCAAGTAACAGCCCCTAGCCGCACCTCACTTACAGTCCTCTCGGGGAACAGGACTTCGATGGCCACTAGCTGCTCCAGCAAGCAAGTGACGTCCACTAGCAGCACCTCGCCTAACAAGGACCTCGGTGACGGCCACTAGCTGCACCGGCAGGCAAGTGATGGACTAGCCGCACCTTGCCTGCAGTCCTTTCAGGAAGTAGGGCCTCAGTGATGGCCACCAGCCACACCGGCTGGTGGCCATCACTGAGGCCTGCTGCCTTAGAGACCTTGGCGATGGCCACTAGCCGTTCCAGGGAGGGAATGGTCATTGCCCATCCCTTGCCCCCTACCCCTGTGACTTCCCCCACGGAGGACATCCCTTGCTTGGCCCACCACTCCAGAGGCCAAGTGAGACACCCCTTCCTCTCTCCCCACAGAGGGAGGAGTTACACCTGGAGGAGGTCTGGCGAGACCCCACTGTGACCCCGGGGATTTGTGCAGTGCAGCTGGTGTCCAGACAAGACCACCCGCTGTTGGACTTCTGGAGCAGGCAACACATGACAGCAGCCCGACTCAAGAGAGACCTCTTGAGACCGCTGTTGTGTGGCGTGTTTTAGGGCTGACAACTCGTTCCTCAAACACAGCACCTAGAGCGGGGTCCTCTTTCTAGACCGGGCTGGGTATGCTTAGGGCAACCAAGAGGAACAGGGCATAAAAACAATGAGCAACAAACCTTACACGTATATTGCCTTAATTCTTAAACACAGACACAATACATACAGTGGCACACTTTATACAAGAAATAAATTAATACAATGGACAGGGCAGGTAATGCAGACAGTGTTGCTTCTGGGAGGGCCCAGTTGTAGGAGGGCAGCCCAGGGCGGCGGCCTCCGTCAGGAACGGGGCCAGTTGCTGCTGAGGCATCCGGGGCCTTCATCAGGAGGCCAGGCAGCTACTGGGTCATCCGGAGGGGTCCTTCATCAGGAGGCCAGGTACTGCTGGGTCGTCTGGGGGCCTTTGTCAGGAGGCCGGGTATTGCTGGATCGTCCGGGAGGGGTCTGTGGGGTGGCATGGTAGGGGCGCCCGTCTCTAGGGGACCCGAGGGTTGGGCCTAAGGGCTGGGCCCGAACAGGGAGAGTAGGCGCACCTATTAGTGCCCACTCTGCCGGGCGGGACATTGTCAGGTGGGGAAGGGGAGGTCATGCCCCGGGGTCCTGGGGACATCTCGGCTGGTCTGGGGCTGCGGTCTCTCCTCGGCTGGGCCTCCATCAGGGGTGTTCTGGAGCATCCTGTCCTCAAAGAGTCTGTCAAGGTCGAGGTCTGCCGGTTGTAGGGCATGGCCCCAGGTCTCGGGGGGCCTCTCCAAATCTTCTCCAGCTGCTGCTCCTCTGGTAGAGTGCTCCTGTGCAGGGAACGGGTGAGGAAACCCGAGCAGCCACAACCGGAGTTGGGCAAACAGGGGAAATCCTCAGGAGGGGAAGGCACTGGGGTAGGGGGCGAGGAGCGGCATGTAGCCATTCCCTTCTTGGCGCGGCTGGTGGCCATTGCCAGGTCCCCTAGGGCGCAGAGAGCAAAGCAGCTGGTGGCTGTCTCCCCCCTCATGCGGCAGGAGGCCGACACTGAGGGTCCGTGCCCCTGGCTAGCTGTGGGCGTGGCGCGGCTGGTGGCCATCACACGCCCATGGGTGCGGCTAGTGGCTGTCACCGGAGAGCCGTGCCCCATGAGGACTACACCCCGAATGCAGCTGGTAGTCATCACAGGGGTGCAGGTGCGGCTAGTAGCCGTCACTGAGGTCCTACTTCCCAGGGGGACTGCAGGGATAGCGCGACTGGAGGCCGTCACCGATGTTGGGATTCTGCTGCTGCAGGCGTGGCTGGTGGCTGTCGCTTGTCCGGTGGTGTAGCTGATGGCCGTCACCGACGCCCTCTTTCCTGGAAGGGTTAAAGCGAGAGCGACTGGTGGCCATCTCTCCCGGTGCATGGCTGGTGGCCATTGCCCAGTGTGAGTGAGGGAGGGAAGCAGTGACTGAGCAGCTGGTGGCCATCTCCTGCTTGCTGTCTGGGGCTATGGCAATAGACCCACCCTGAACCTGGCAAGAGCTAGTCCGGCTGAGACGTAGTATGCGGCAACTGCTACCTTGATGGTGAGGCACCTGAGCACGAGAGGGGTGTAGAGGATAGGTACAGGTGGGCCCTTCTCATGCCAAGCCCGCGCTCACTGTCTTTACCCCTCGGCTGTCTCCTCCTAGGGTGGTAGCCTCATCCAGGTGGGGTGTTTTGGTGGTGTGCATTCCAATCGCAGCCCTCGGACTCCCAGGTGCACCTCCAGGACCCCGAGACGTGACCTCCCCAGCCCCATCAGACAGCAACCTACTTCCCAGAGTGGGCACAAGCAAGCAAGCATGCCTACTCTCCCTATTCGGTCGCAGTCCCGAGGACCGAACTCCCCACTGAGGCCCCACTAGGGAAGGGCCCCTCTCCACGCTGCCCAGCAGTTCACTCCAGACGACTCGGCCCCTGGCAGTAGTCCCGCACCCCCTAAGGGAAGGCACACCTGACGGGACACCTCTCACACCTAGTCGACACCAGTAAGCGGCCTGGGATATTTCACTAGGCCAGCCAGAGTTCTCCTGTCCTGATAATGCCTGAAACCTGTATAGTGAATGGTGTCAGTATTGTATCCACATTGTACTCATTGTTGTATGAATTTACCGTAATATACGTGTAAGGTTGGTTGACCAGAGTTTTTGTGCCCTGTTCCTCTAGTTGTGTGCACTAGACCCAGTCTAGAAATGAACCCCACATTAGTTGCATGTGATCAAAGGACAAGTAGTTGAACTTTGAACACGTCGCATAACAGTAGTCAACAACTGTGCAGGGGTAAATAAGGAATGAGTGAAAGCAGATTTTACAAGAGATGTAATAGGATCTTTCAAAGAGAGAATATGATCTTTTCTGAGACTATGAGACCCCAAGTGTTATGCTACATTTTCGAGGGTCAACTCCTTGTTCCTCGAATACGTATGCTTATGCTGGGGTTCTTGGCAAGACTGGGTCAACGCATACAACTGACAGAACAGGGCATAAAAACTCGGCTAAGACCAAACTGACAAACATATATTAACCAAAATCACAACTCCAGAATGAGATAAGATATTACACAAGTACACAAGACAGATGGTACAAAGCAGATATGCATGGACATTGGAGTGTTAAAGCTCAGATCACTTACAACAGGACTTGAGAATGTGCATTAAAGTTATGATATAGCACAGATACTTATGGTAAGATTCTGACACTGAAGTTGTAATATGACATGGGTCACTTATAAATAACTTGGGCACTGAATTCACATTATAAGACATGGCACTTATACACTGGTATGGACTCAACACTAAGACTTCTTGGGCAATTCACATTAACAGGTCCGGTTCGAAATAAGTCACTGTTCACTGTTCCTCCTGTAGAAGGCACAGGACTTTCGTCGTGGGCCAGGTTTCCCGAGCCATATTAGTGGGTGGTGCAGTAGGAGGCCCACCTCCCCTTGGGCCCCGATGTGATGTCTGGGCTTCTGGGCTAGGGCCAAAGAGGGAGAATGGGCGCACCTGACAGCATGGACTTCTGGAAGTGGAGGGCCGGTCTCCTGGGGTCCTTGGCATGCCCAGGGGTGTCTGGGGGCTGGGGTCCCTCGCGCCTAGGGTCGCCATCGGGGTGGGACTGCAGCAACCTCTGGTGGTGGGAGTCGCTGTCAGGGTAGGACCGCAGCAACCTCTGGTAGTAGGAGTCGCCATCAGGGTAGGGCTGCGGCGACGTCTATGTCGGGATTTCTTCAGGCGGGGATGCCCTCAAGAGGCCGGTTGTAGGGAGAGGACTTTGGGACTACCGAGAGGGCCTCGCCAACACTCCTCCACTAGCAGGTCCTCCAGGGGCTCACCTCCTTGGGGAGAGAGAGAATTTCCCACCCGGCCACAGGAAGGGTGGTGGGCCAGGCAAGGGACGTCCTCTTCAGGAAACGCCCTAGAGACAGAGGGTGAGGAGCGGATGATGGCCTGCTCTGCCTCCCCTGTGTGGTCTGATGCCAACATGGTGGTTCCCCTGTCTCTTAGGGATACAGGGGAAGAGTGGGCGGTAGCCCGCTTTACCCTGCTCCCTGAAGAGGGGAGTGAACCTCCTGTAGGTGTGGAGCGTAAGGTGGCTGGCTCAACCTCGAGCCTGACACAGACGGTGGCCTGTGTTGCAGTCCAACAGGAGGTGGCAGCTGAGGAGCAGCCGATAGCCTGCCCTATCTCACACCTGACACGGACAGTGGCTGGTGTTGCGGCACTGCCCCTGGAGGATACCGCAGGAGAGGAGTGGATGGTGGCCTGCTCTTCCTCTAGTCTGACGTGGATGATGGCCTGTGTCGCGAACCTGCAGGGGATGGTAGCTGAGAAGTGGACGATGGCCTGCCCTTCCTCCAGCCTGTCACAGAAAGTGGCCTGTGCTGTGGCGCTACTAAGGACTGTGAGGACAATCCCGCCCCTTACCTGACGAGGGTTGCTCCTGGCGCAGCTGTGGATGGGAGCAAGAGGGACATAGGCCAGTTCCGCCCGGAAACACTCCGTGCTTTACTTGCCTCCCCGTTGGTTCTTCCTCAGGTGGAGGAGCTGGTGCCGTCTGCCTCACTGATGTTTTCTGTCTCCGCTCGGGTGGGGGGGCTTGTGTGGTCCACCTCACTGATATTTTCTGTCTCTGCTCGTATTTCACCATCTTCGCCGGGGGAAAAGTCACGTCCTCATGGCTGGAGGTGGTATGCGTCTGTGAGGGCGGTTTGTTGTGTGGGTGTGAGGTGGTGGAGAAAAGCAGTCCAATGTAGTGTGGTTAGGTTGGGTGGTTGGTGGGGCATGTTAGCCATGCGGAGCGTGGAAGTGCGGTGTGTGTTTCAGAGGAGGTGGAGGAGCTGTTGTGTGCCCCATATTCGGTGGTGCTGTCCGTGAGGTGGAAGCCATGTCACTCGCTGGATTCTCATGGTGGACAGAATGGTGGTTCCTGGTGGAATGCTAGCTAAAGGCGGTGCTGGTTGTCTTTTATGCCGGGGTGTTGGGGGCGTGGACATCTTTCCTCTGGGGATTTGGTGAGGTGGAATCTTCCACCGGGCTTGGTGTATTGGTAGGGTGATGGGGGTTTTGTTGGGCGTTGGTGTGGGTGGTTTGATTGTGGTGGGCGAGGTGGTGGGTGTGGGTGTGGATGTGTATCGTGCATATGGGTGTGAGAGGTGGCCGGAATGGGACATTTGTGCCAGGAGGGGGTTGGTGATAGCCAGTACCCTCTTCTGGCACAAACTGATCCATGGGTATACGTGGCAAGTGATGAGAAGGGTGGGTGGTGAACTGAATGAATGGAACACAATGACCGATAATGTGTGTGTGGATGACAGGATAAGAAGGTGTGTAATGAATGCAAGGGTATAGAAAGGTTGGAGGAGTGGACTTCTGGCCACCACTTAGTGGTGGTTAGGTTAATAGAATGGGATGAAAAGGGCACAATAAGGAAGCAACACTAGCAACAGAGAGACCTGAGATGGGCTTAAGGTAACGGGTTCCAAGGCTAGGAGGTGGATCATTGTTAATATGGGCCCAGGATGTTCACAAAGAATAGAAGTTTACATTTTTTCATTGATTAACCCAAGATTTGTTCAGTTAGTGTACTAAGTTGTGGATTCCTATACTGTATTTCACAATAACAGGACATTCCATAATATGGTGATGCTATGTGTGCATTTACATTTTTTCATTGATTAACCACAAGATTTGTTCAGTTAGTGTACTAAGTTGTGGATTCCTATATTTCACAATAACAGGACATTTCATAATATGGCGAAGCTGTGTGTGCGATGCTAGCACACCACAAACTGCACAAGTAATGAGGCTATCACTAACGTCCATCTCAGCAGTTGCTTCAACAAACAAGGGATGAGGCTATGGCACATCTAATGCCTGACTTGGCTTGTACCTCTGATTGGGGTAAAAATAATCTTGTTGTTTTTAATGCATCAAAGACTCAGTTCTTACACTTATCAACCCAACAAAATCTTCCTCAGGATTACCCACTAATGTTTAATAATGTCCAGCTCAGTCCTGCATCATCCTTGAACATGCTTGGGGTTTCATTCTCTCGGGATTTATCTTGGAAAGCACATATTGCATTTCTTGTGAAATATGCTTCCAAGAGATTAGGTGTGCTAAGCCGACTCCGAACTTTCTTTACCCCTGCACAGTTGTTGACCTTGTACACGGGTTTTATTCGCCCCTGTGTGGAGTACAGCTCTCATGTGTGGGAAGGCCCCCCACATGCAGCTCTTCTCAATAGGGTGGAGTCAAAGTCTTTTTGTCTCATTAACTCACCTCCTCTTACTGATTCCCTTCAACCTTTGTCTCTTCGCCACACTGTTGCATCTTTATCTCTCTTCTATCGCTACTTCAACAGTCACTGTTCCTCTGAACTGTCTGCTTGCATCCCTCCATCTCCATGACGGGCACGTAGTACCCGTCTAGCAACAAACTCTTATCCCTTTTCTGTCCAACTCTACAATGCAAGAGTACACCGTTACTCCCAGTCCATCATTTATGCAACTGATCAACTATGGAACTGTCTTCCTCTGTCTGTATTCCCTACTTCCAGTCTTTCAAATGCAGTGTGTCCAGGCATCTCGAAATGAATGAATCTTGAATTTGGCTCTCTTTGGTATTGTTTTTGCTTTTTCTTGGAAGGAACAGTATGCAGGCCCATGGCCTTTGGTTCCTTCTTCCTTGCATTAAAAAGAAAAAAAAAAAACTTATAACCAAGCCTCACTTGCAATACAGCAACATCATAAAGTCCATCTCTTTGACCATAAATTATCCGAGTATTTGATATATAGTATATTCACATACTGTATTGAAGAGAACTAATATTACCATTTTCTACGCTAGAATGAAGCTCTCTAGTAATATCAAGACTAACAAGCGAGTTGATCGTGCTCTTGACACATGGGTTCTTCAAAAAGTTCTCAGTCTCACCCAAAAAATATCACAGGATCAAGAGCGTTCTTGTATTATTGCTCAACTAAGGTCAATGCGCTTGATCCACCGACGTTCAAGCATTGTTATCCCATTGCGGAAGGTCGCATCTTAAGCTCCAAATACACCTCAATATCATGGATGACTTCATCATCACTCTGGAAACAGTGACCATGCAGGTGGGATTTCAGTTTGGGAAGCAGGTGGAAGTCAGATGGAGCCAGGTCAGATGAGTAAGGAGCATAAGGCAACAGTTCAGAGCCACAGCTGGCTACTTCAGCCACTGCTGTGTGGACAGGTATTGTCCTGAAGCAACAGCACACCTATTCGCAGCTTTCTTCTCTATATCTCTTTACTGCTTCTTTCAGTTGTTTCAGTTCTGACGCATAATAGGCCCCATTAATTCTCTGACCCTTTTGCAGGTAGTCGGTTATAAGAACTCCCTCAGTGCCCAAAACAGTGAGGTCATCTTTCCAACAGATCCCACTTGCTTGAATTCTGGGGAGGTGGAGAACCATGGTGTTTCCACAACTTACTTTGGTTCTATGATTCTGGTCTGAAGTGGTAAACCCATCTCATCCTGGGTCACAAATCCCCAAAAGAAACTGGCTGAATCAGCCTGGAAATAAGCCAGAGTGTCCATGAAGTTCTCAATCTGGTCAGCTTCTGGTTTGGTGTCAATATTCTGGGCACCCATCTTGCAGACAGCTTGCTCTTACCCAAAAAGTCAGTCAATACACTGTGCACTATGCCAACACTGATGCCCATGGTGTTGGCCATCTGTTGCACAGACAATCATATGTCATTCATGACCATGAGGTGAATTGCCTCCACTTGATTGTCCATGGTCAATAATTTGGGGCATCCCAACCATGGGTCAACATCAGTGCTCTCCCTGCTCTGCTTGAAATCAGCAGCCCACTTCTTTATGGTGGAATAGCGGGGAGAGTCCTCACTAAATGTGCTGACATTTCTTTGGGGTCATATCCATTTGTTTGCAGATACCTGATTACAGCATGGGCTTCTCTCTCGTCCATTTTTGGGTTTTGCTCTAACTTATCAAATTTCAAAGGACCTCACCTGCAAATAGATAAAGACAAAAATTTGAGTTCTTGTGCATAGTCATAAGAGGCTTTATAGTATAGTCATACCCAAAAGCTGTGGTTACTCTCTTCGTTTCTGGGTGAGGCCGAAAACTTTTTGAACTCGTGTAAGTACTGTATAGATATAATCAGCTTCAATCACTGTTGGGCTGATTCTCTGTAAGGTAGTTTACAACCCTGTGTTACTGTTTCAAAACCACCGTAAAGGATATCTCATATGAGATATAATTTACATTGGTTGTGAAACTAAGACTCAAAGGAAGTAAACTACGGTACCTTAAAAAGAATCAGAGCAACAGGGGTTAATATCAGGACAATCCAGAAGTAGAGGTTTATGAGCTAAATAGTCAACCTTTTCATTGAAGAATATCCCAACATGGGAAAGAATCCATGTGAAGCATGAGCTGTGTTTTCAGTACACTGGATGGTTGACAGACATCTATTGACTACATCACAGTCTGGTAGTATTAGACGGTAATTCATATACAGCTCTCTTACTGTCTACAAAGAAATAAACATCCTTAGATAATAATACTACACAATCAAGTCCCTCTTCTACAGAATATAGTTCTGCCCTTGTAGAAGGAAAGTCAGGGAGTCTTTTGGGGATTCTGCCCTTGTAGAAGGAAAGTCAGGGAGTCTTTTTGGGATTGCAGTGTCCATGTACTGTGTGGGAAATTCATAATCCCTAATGAATATCCCACACCCAGACTTGATTACATCAACAGACTTGTCATACAAACTGGTGATGAGATTGACTCTAACTTTACTATGAAGAAAGATTTAAGTTCCATAAGGCAGCCGGTGACCCGTGGGAATGGACAGTTTCTCAGTATGAATACTCACTCTACAAGAGCTCCAGGTAGCCCAATCTGGTGCCTGTATTAAATTAATACTAGGAGTAAGTACATTAAAATGGAACAAATGTTGTGCACAGAATTGAGGTAATATTAGGAGGTGAACAATCAATATATAAAAGTAAAGCATGGACTGTCTTATGCAGACCCATAATTAATCATTCTTACAACTGTATGTGATGCATTTCAAATTTTAATGTATCCTAGTTTCAGTAATTGGTAGTTCCAATTCAGACTGCATTACCTCAGTTTTGTTGTCTTAGAACAACATAGTACAATCCCCAGAGCAATGTTTTGTATGATTTCCAGCTTCCTAAGATGCTTATATTTTAGCAAAACAGGGGCTGCATAATCAGTCAAGTGGTGGGTGCATGATGTAGTGGTATTATAGGTAGATTACAAGATAATGGTGATTTTATGTGTGTGGTTTGTAGGGGAGCATACAGAGATGCTCAGGATTGAAAGGACTGATCTCACTAGAGAGTCACTTGAGCATGTGGAAGAGTTTTGTTATTTGGGGGACATGTTATGTGTTGGAGGTGGGACTGGAGCTCTGTGGCTAGGTAAGGAATGGATGGGGGATGTTCAGGGAGCTGTTGCCTCTTCTGATATTGAGAGGGCTCTCTCTCTCTGTGCTATGGGATCTTTGGTATGCAGTATGTGTTAGAGGTTCAATGATGTATGGTAGTGAGACCTGGCGAGTAAAGGAAGAGGATATATGTACACTCAAACACACAGAATATGACAGTGGTTAGATGGATGTATATTGAATCCTTGAATGCGAAGTCTGAGGGTGGGCTAGGATTACGACTAAAGAGTTGTGAAGAAGGATGGGACTGGAATGTATTAGTGTTGTGACGATATGGGATAGATTGAGACGGTCTGGGCATGTTGAGAGGATAGAGGATAACAACTGGGTGCAGAAGGTAAGAAGTGTGAATGCTGAGGGTGCGAGAGGCAGACTGAAAAAGACATGGAATGAGGTCATAGAGTGTGACCTCAGGGAAAAGGAACTGAACGGAAAGGCTGCCAGTGATCAACCAGTGTGGAGAGACGCCATTAGGTAACCATGGCAGATACAATGTGAACAATACTTAATAAGGAAGGCATGAGCAAATATGTCCCAAAGTTCTCTACAAGGATGGAGAAGTGGGAAAGGTGGCTCACTAACAGATGCAGGAAGGATGTGAGGCAAGGAATGGAGCTTGAAATAATGTGGAAGGAATGTATAGTGAAAGGGCCTGGAATAAAAATAAGGAGGTAAGAAATAAATATGCAAAGATACAGAAAGAGGAAGAAAGGAAATATGAAATGGGTATTGTAAGCAAATGTAAAACAGAGCCCAAATTGTTCTATAGGTTTATTAATGGCAAAATGAAAGTAAAGGATAATACTGTATATCACAGCTAAAAGATGAAGATATAACATATACAAAAGAAGAAATGTGTGAATTGACGAATGACAGATTATAATTAGCATTTGTACTGCAGTGTGTGTGGATGGTGAACTGAGTGAATTTTTCCATTTGAAGGTTGGATTAAAACAAGGATGTGTCATGTCTCTGTGGCTGTTCAATCTGAATATGGATGGGGTTATAAAAGAGATACAAGGTAAGGCAGTGGATGTTGGAGCAGCCCTAGTGAGAGAGGGAAGTGTTTGGAAACTCCCTGTACTGTTGTTTGCAGATGATACTGTGTTGTTAAGTGAAGACAATGGGGAGCTGCAAGGCATGGTAGATGAATTTGGGAGAGTGTGTAAGAAACGGAATCTAAAGGTGAATGTAGGGAAGAGGAAAGTGATGGTCTTCATGAGAAGTGAAGTCAGTGAAAGTACAGTGAGACTGGATGGGGAGGATATGGAGAATGAGAGTTCATTTAAGTACACATACTTGGGAAGTGTGATGAGTAAGGATGGAAGTCTGGAGGGTGAAGTGCTTGAAAGGGTGCAGCAGGGAAGAAAGGTTGCTGGTTCCTTGAAAGCAGTGATAAGAAACAGGGAAGTGTGCATGGAAGTGAAAAAGCTGCTACATGACAGTATTGTGATACCAACTCTAACATATGGAAGTGAAGCATGGACCCTGTTGGAGGGACAGAAGTCAAGAGTGAGAGTAGTGGAAATGAGTTATTTGAGAGGAGCATGTGGAGTCACATGGAGAGACAGACTGACAAATGAGGAAGTGAAGGAACATTATGGTGTGGATGTGGATGTGATAGGAAGCATTAGGAAAAACACATTAAGGTGGTTTGGCCATGTGGAGAGGATGGGGAGTGAGAGATTGACAAGGAGAGTGTATGTGAGTGAGGTGGAAGGGGGGAGAGGGAGGGGGAGACCAAGGATGAGATGGAGGGATGGAGTGGAGAGGTATATGACAGAGGGGAGGGTGTGAGCTGGAAGCAGGGCAGTGAATTTGCGGAGGGACAGAGCGACATGGAGGCAATTTGTTTGTGGCCATCCCTTACGGAATTAAGGCGTCTAGCAATAGATAGATAGATAGATTGGAACAAAAGTTTTCAGAACTGGATGAGGAAACCAGGATGTTGAAAATGGCTGAAATTATAGTTGAGAAGAATGAGATATTGAAGCTGATGAGGGACTTGGATGCGAGGAAGGCAATGAGACCAGATAGTATGGGTGGATGGATCCTGAAGGAATGTGGTCAGTTGGTGTGGCTTGTTTACAACATTATTATGTGTTCTAAAAACAATGATCAACTATCTATTGGTTGGAAAATAACATGGTGCCAGTTTTTATAGGAAGAGGCAGAGAAGACGTACTTGACTACAGTGGAATCTCCTAAATGGTGGATTCATAATACGTGCCAACATCATGCAACAGGTTGCAAAATCAGTAACTTGCAGAAATTATACGATATTTGCAATTGCCTCAAAAGTGAAGATTTTCTGATTCCTTGTGTAATACACACCACCATTACCTCAAGCCTGTGCGTCCAGCCAAGCGTAAACCAATCGTAGTCAAGCATGGCAATTACTAAACCAATCATATTCAAGCATAGCACTTACTATAAGCTAATCACAGTGCTTCCTTCCTACACCAAGCATGAAGGTTATGTGTGCTTGGCACCCCGGCGCCCGACTAAGTGCATTGTTTCCTCTCCGTTGTTAGCGTGTGGTTCCGGTGTGCTAAATTTTTTTTTTCCTCCCCGCGATTCCTCTACCCACCCAGTGTTACCATGACTGATTGTAACTCTCCTAAGCCTATAACTTCTTCAAGGAAGGGGAAGAAGATGAAAGAAACGTTAACTTACATCTAAACTTTAGATGTAATAAGGAGGATTGATGGCGGTGAGAAGAAAACCAGAGTGTCCACATTGAATTCTATTTGCCATCAATTTGGGGGCGGCGGTGGCTCAATTTGTAGAGAGGTGGTCTGCAGTCCTAACGGATCGAGGTTCAAATCCCTGCTGAGGCAGGGAACAGTTTAAGGATTTGAATTTCATTAAATCAGACTTTACTGATCTACCAGAAGACCCCCCGACATGTCATAAAAATACCCCCGCTAATACCAATTCACCAGTCCTGTATGAGACAGCCCTAGCATGTATTCAATATGGATGGTGGGTGTTAGCGCCAAAGTGGTGACATGTAGAGGTGTATGGTATGTAGGAGGACTGCTGGGCCTTGTCAGCTGGCTGTGAAGTCTATCCCCAGAGTCGGACACATAAAAAAAAAAAAAAACTTACGGACTCAATCAACGAGGTAGTTCTTTACCAAACAGGTGTGGCGATTCCACCTATAATAGAACAAACTCATGATCTCAAGTTAACCCCTTGAGATTCCAACGATACGTTTTTGAGTCATTATAAATCCAACCGTTGAGATTCTGATGGCTCGAAATCAAGTCATGCGAAATACTGTAATATATATTTTCTGCATGTTTTCCATCTCCTATCTGGCTTTGTTCCATATACACTATCCTGTTTTCCCTTTTCCAACTATTTGTTTTTACAATGATGAGTACATCAGATAGATATGCATAATAAATAAGTTTTTACCATGAATAATATCGATATTATCAGCATGGATATATGCCAGAGTGACAGTGAGAGCTTTCACTTTTCTTTGTGAAAGCTAATATAATCTGCCATAAACTATATATCAATAGAAAGGGAATTTACTGCAGATTAACTTGGTGCTATCAAATTTCACGTAACTCTAATACTTATTTTTTTGTAAGTATTTTTCTACAGAAGGGTGTGCGATTTTCCTTTTCAGCTAACTTCTACTCGTCCTATTGGCCTTTTAGCTATCGTATTTACCTTTTCAATCATACTACAATAAAGAACAACTATTCAGCTTTTAAACGGTACCACATTCATTAGTCTACCATAAAAAGTTAGTGTACACTGGCCAATTACGCACAAATATCGCAGCGTGACAGCACACTCTATGTGCGCCCGGCTGAATCTGGCACAGACACAATCGGCGTAGGACCGAAAATCTCAAAGGGTTAAGTAATTTTGGTACATATGCAACACAGATAGTTCACTGTTGAATTATGACTGCAAGAAGCAAATGGAAAAAACAAAATACAGTATACATATCTGGGGGTATTTAAGGAAGCCAGCAGTTCACCCTCAGCAGTGTTTACCGACGATCTCTCCAACTGGTCATGCTGTTTACCAACCACCACTCCAACTGGATGCATCGGTGTACCATGCATTCTTAATACTGATTTACAGCTTGCAGAAGTAAGTTTATAAAAATGACCAGTAGCTGTGGTAATCCAGGAATAAGAACAAGTAACCTGTGAAAGACTCTTTCAATAGAAAATATGGAAAGACCGCACTTGTTTGGTAAAGAATTAATCTCAATGAATCAACGACTCTTATGGCGACAAGGAGACAATTTCAATAGAAAATATGGAAAGACCGCACTTGTTTGGTAAAGAATTAATCTCAATGAATCAACGACTCTTATGGCGACAAGGAGACAGCTGAGGGTGACAATGACACTGATTCTGTTGTCTTCACATTGGACTTTGAGGGGTTCCTGAGGGAGGCTGTTAAAAAGGACGCGGCACAGAGGTGGCAGTATGAAGCAGCAGCACACTCACCTTGTGCTGAGAGGCCATAGTCCACCTCATGCCTTGGAGCACCTCCTCCCTCCCCCGTCCATTCAAGCAGTGTCGTCAGACAGTCAGGTAAGAATGTTACAGTACTGTTCATTCCCATTAAATGTGCTTTACTAATTCCTTTTCCAGGTTGTTAGTGTTCACTGATGACCAGTTTGATGTAGGTATGGGGGTAAGGGAGCCAACTTTTCCAAGATGACAGACCCATAAACAATTTTCCTCATAAGATTAGTTATTTCTAACTCACAGAATTCTCAAATAGCAGCATGTGCTCAGTCTCATAAATCTGTGATTTAGGAGAGTCCACTGTAAAGACCAGTATCCCTCACCTCATTGTTTGCGAAATTTGAGAAAATTATTAGAAAGAGATGGATTAAATTTTTAAAGGAACATATGGTGATAATGTCAAAGCAATCTGGCTTCAGGGAGGGAAGTCCGTGTGTTACTAACTTCATGAGTTTCTATAGCAGAGTGGTGGATTCTATGCAAGAGAGAGAGGGTTGGGAGGGTTACATCTACTGTAACCTCAGGAAGGCATCTGATAGGATGCTACATGAAAGACTGTTGTAGAAATAAAAAACTACAGGAGGGGTAAATGTAAAGTTATTTAAGTGGATAGAAAGTTATTTTGTAAGCAGGCAAATGAGAACAATTGTAAGAGACAACGTTTCCCAAATGAAGAAATGACTGGTGGAGTATTCCCAGAGTTCCATGTCCGTTTCAGGTACATTTCCTATACAGTGCAATTCCCAAAATCTTATATGACTGAAATCAAGACAGCTTTGTAAAACTGAATATTTGAGAAAATTGGAACTGTATAACTACCATCAGTTATAAGTACAGTCCATCTATCTATCTATTGCCAGACGCCATAATCCCGAAAGAGGTGGCCAGAAAAAAATCGCCTCCACGTCACCCTGTCCCCCAACATTTCACTGCCCTGCTCCCACCTCACACCCTCCTCTCTCATATACCTCTCCTCTCCATCCCTCCATCTCATCCTTGGCCTCCCCCACCTCTCTCATATACCTCTCCTTTCCTCTCCATCCCTCCATCTCATCCTTGGCCTCCCCCTCCCACTCCCCCCCTCCACCTCACTCCCATACACTCTCCTCATCAATCTCTCACTCTCCTTGTCATTCTCTCACTCTCCTATGGCCAAACCACCTCAATGTGTTTCTCCTAACGCTTCCTATCACATCCACACCACAGTGCTCCTTCACTTCCTCATTTGTCAGTATCTCTCTCCATGTGACTCCACATGCTTCTCTCAAATGACTCATTTCCACTGCTCTCACTCTTGGCTTCTGTCCCTCCAACAGGGTCCAAGCTCCACTTTCATACGTTAGAGTTGGTATCACAATGCTGTCTTGTAGTAACTTTTTCACTTCCATGCTCACTCCCCTGCTCTCAAGGAACCAGCAACCTTTCTTCCTTGTTGTATCCTTTCAAGTACTTCACCCTCTAAACTTCCATCTTAACTCATCACGCTACCCAAGTACTTAAATGCACTCACATTTTCCATTTCCTCCTCATCCAACCTCACTGTACATTCACTGACTTCACTTCTCTCAAAGACCATAACTTTACTCTTCCCTACATTCACCTTTAGATTCTGTTTCCTACACACTCTCCCAAACTCATCTACCAAGCCTTGCAGCTCCCCTTCATCTTAGCAACACAGTATCATCAGCAAACAACAGTACAGGGAGTTTCCAACCACTGCCCTCTCTCACTAAGGCCGCTCCAACATCCACTGCCCTACCTCGTATCTCATTTATAACCACATCCATTTACAGATTGAACAACCATGGAGACATGACACATCCCAGTTTCAATCCAACCTTCAAACAGAAAAATTCACTCAAATCACTATCCATACACACTGTAGCCTTGGCACCCTCATACATACACTTCACGGCATTCAACAACTTCCCATCTACTCCATATATTCTTATTACTTTCCACAATCGAAGGTCAGTGGCGGTACAATCAGAGGAGAGGGAGAGTGGTCATGTGCAGTTTGCCACAAAGTTGTGGAAAGTAATTCCATCATGTGTAGTGTTTGTGATAAATGGGTGCACAAGAGATGTAGTGGTATTAGAGGTAGACTGCGAGATAATGCTGATTCTATGTGTGCGGCATGTCGAGAGAGCAGGTGGAGATTGTTAGGCGTGAAAGGATTGAACTTGCTGGTGAGTCTCTTGAGTGTGTGGAGGAGTTTTGTTATTTGGGAGACATGTTATGTGCTGGAGGTGGGGCTGGAGGTGGGGCTGGAGTTAGCTCGGTTGCTAGGGTGAGAGGTGGTTGGAAGAGTTCAGGGAGCTGTTGCCTCTCCTGACATTGAGAGTGTTAGTGCATATTGTTGTAAGTGTGTGTGTGTGCGCGAACACACCTGCTAAGTCACGAGTGATGATGTCATCAGAAGGATCCTGTGGTATGCAACCGGGGACCTTGGGCAGTTCACGTTGTAAGGCCAGTGAGTGTGGTTTGCCTAGTCTGACACTGGTAGCAGAGCGTAGTTCGAAAAATGGCGTCTAAGTTTAATGAAGCCATAGCCATGGATTTAAAAGCTTGGGGAAGGAATTATTTCTTAGTCCTTGTTAATTTGGCGACCAGGTATTGTAATGCGATAGTAATCGCGGATAAGTGTGCGCCCACCATTATCAAAGGAATATTTCGGAGCTGGACTATTGTGTTTGGTGCACCTAGAAAAATTCTTACCGACAGTGGCTGTGAATTCAACAATGCGGAAATGCGAGCATTGGGAGAGGCCTTCAATATCAAGATCATGACAACGTCTGCAGAGAGTCCTTGGAGCAACGGAGTCTGTGAGTGTCAAAATGCAGTCATTGGTAACATTGTTAGGAAGGTAATGGCTGATAGCCAGTGTGAACTGGATGTGGCCTTGGCATGGGCAGTATCGGCAAGAAATGCTCTCACCAACTACGCAGGCTTTTCTCCTAACCAACTTGTTTTTGGTCAAAACCCTGGTCTGCCTAATGTGTACGCAAATGATCCTCCAGCCTTGGAACCTTCATCACCATCGAAAATTGTGAGAGACAACTTGAACGCTCTTCATTTAGCTAGACAATAGATGAACGTTTGGCTAGGGCTCTGTGGCACAACTTACGTTCGAGTGACTTAAACGACATCCGAAATGGAGATGAAGTCTTCTACAAAAGAAATGACAGTCATGAGTGGCACGGTTCCGGAATTGTAATACGCAGAGATGGGAAACAAATTCTGGTGAGACACGGCGGTGTCTACGTGCGAGTGCACATTTGTCGTCTAGCGCATGCACCAGAGAAAGATACTACAGTTGAAAGTGGTGTCAGCAGTGATGAGAAGAACAATGTTGTCCAGGAGAAGCCTAATGACGATCCTCCGCAAGCGTTGAATGATTATCCACCAGATGACGAGTCGGAAGATGGTGTGGTTCCAATTGATGAGCCTCCCACAGTTTCTATTCCGATTAATCAGCCTCCCAAAGTTTCTGTTGGTCAACGTATAAAGGGAATACATTCAGAAAGTGGAGAGTTGTTGTCTGGAAGGATTATGAGTCGGGCAGGTAAAGCCACTGGATTCAGCACTGTTCTCTTGGAGCAATGGTGGCAAAGTCGAAGGCATTGTATGCATTTACGTCGACGACTTCCTTTGGGCTGGTACACATGAGATCGAACAGCAAGTGATAAACCGTTTGAGTCAAATACAGTATTCCTCATCGGCAGTTCAGAATCAAAAGCCTTCAAATACGTTGGTCTCAATGTCATCTCCAACAACGATGGCAGCATAACGCTCGACCAATTCCAGTATGCTTCATCTTTGAAACCAGTCACGCTGAGTAAACATCGTGCAGCAGTAAAATCAGGGGAGCTGTCCGAGTCTGAGAAAACGGAGTACCAAGCATTAATTGGGCAACTCAACTGGACTGCCACACACACTCGGCCAGATATTGACTTTGATGTGTGTGAGTTGAGTGTGAATAGCAACCTAGCTACCGTAGCGGATTTGCTTAGACTCAATAAGGTGATCTCAAGGGTGAAGACTGACAACATGAAGCTATACATTCCAAGAATGGGGCAGATCGAGGACTGTCATATAGAGTGCTTTTCGGATGCCTCATTTGCCAACCTTGTAGGCAATGGATCTCAGGGAAGTTTTGTGATCTTCCTATGAGATGCTAGTGAGGCAAGATGTCCTATATTCTGGCAGACAAGAAAGATCAGAAGGGTCGTTAAATCTACCTTATCTGCTGAGGCACTGGCGCTGCTTGAATGTGCTGAGACTGCTGTATATCTCGCCAACATATTGCGTGAGGTTTCTGGATGTGGAAAGATCAAAATAAAGTGTTTCGTTGACAACAAGAGTCTGGTGGACGCCTTTTACTCCTGTAGGAGCGTAGAAGATAGGAGATTGTGCATTGATATTGCTGTATTACGAGACAAGTTGGAGCGAGGGGAGATTGATGAAGTATCTTGGGTGGATACATCACGACAACTGACTGATTGTCTCACCAAGAAAGGTGCCTCGACCGAGCAGCCGCGTGCAGCAGTCAGCCGAGACTAGAAAGTTTCTAATACTTCAAGAGACATCACATATCGATATGTGGCCACAGACTGGGTCTTGATAGTAATTAAACAAAAGTGTATGTATTGGATACATAGTCCATATCGGGTGTTGATGGTACTCACACAAAAGTCTATGTATTGGATATAGTGCGTATCAGACGCAAATAGACGATCCAGCTTCGTCCTTGGAATCTTTTGTCAAATTAAGAAGAGAGGACAAGAGTGTTAGTGCATATTGTTGTTAGTGTGTGTGTGTGCGCACACACCTGCTAAGTCACGAGTGATGACGTCATCGGAAGGTTCCTGTGGTATGCAACCGGGGACCCAGGGCAGTTCACGTTGTGAGGCCGGTGAGTGTGGCTTGCCTAGTCTGACAGAGAGGACTCTCCTTACGTGCTAAGGGGATTTGTATGCAGCATGTGTTATGAGTGTGATGCTGTATGGTAGTGAGACCTGGGCAGTAAAGGAAGAGGATATTCGCAGGTTTAAATGTACAGAAAGGACAATGATTAGGTGGATGTGCAGTGCGTCCCTGTGTGCAAGGCCTGGGGGGGCTGGGTTTACGATGGAAGAGTTGAGAGGTAGGATGGGACTGGAGTGTACTGGTGTTGTGATGAGGAGAGGTAGGCTGAGGTGGTTTGGACATGTGGAGAGGATGGGGGATGATAATTGGATACAGAGGGTGAGAAGTGTTAATATTGGGGGAGGGGTTGGGAAGGGTAGAACGAGAAAGACATGGGACGAGGTCATTAAGTGTGACTTAAGGGTTAAGGGACTGAACTGGGAGGCTGACAAAGATCGAGCAGCAGGGAGAGCCGCCATTAAGTGACCAAGGCTGACACATGCAAGCATGTTGGAGCCTTCAAAAACGAAACGAAACGAATCCTTGTCTATCCACTCTGTCATATGCTTTCTCCAAATCAATGAAGGCCACATACAACTTCTTTCCCTTCTCTAGAGACTTTTCCACTAAAGATCTAAGAATAAATATCTGATCTACACAATCTCTTCCCTTCCTAGCACCTCCCTGTTCTTCTCCAACTAATTCCTCTGCTATTTCCCAAACTCTGTCAATAAGTACCCTACCATATACTTTTCCTATCATACTAAGAAGACAAATGCCGCTATGATTACCACACACTTCTTTTTCCCCTTTTCCTTTGTGCAGGGGAATAATTGTACCTGACTTCCAATTCTCCAGGACGCTACCTTCCTCCCAGACCAATCTGCAGATCTTCCACATCCATTCTACTACTATCTCTCCCGAATGCTTCAGCATTTCACCACACACTCCATCAATTCCTGGGGCTTTCCCCATTTTAACTATCTTCATTGCTTCCACAACTTTTATACTATTGAGTTCTTCCTCTTTTCTCACATCCCTCCATCTCCCAGCCATTCCCCAGCCACCTACGCTCGCATTACTTTCATTCTCTATGTTCAACAATTCCTTAAAGTGTTCTCTCCATTTGCTCACTTTTTCTCCCTTCTCCACTAGTAATCTACCATTTTTATCTTTCACTCCCCGACTATCTTATTTGGCACCCTGTCTTACTGTCTTTACGTCTTTCCAGAACATTTTCTTACATTCCCTCCATTTTACACTCATATTCCTTCCAAATTCCTCATCCACTCTCTTTTTACTCCCTCTTACTAATCTTTTCACCTCTCTCTTCCTTTCTACATATAACTCTCCCTTCCGTCTCTCAACTTCTTCCACGCCCGTTTCTCATCCACTCACTATATGCTTTCTTCTTTTGTGCCACAGCCTCTCTCACCTCTTCATTCCACCATGCTGTTTCCTGCACCCCCTTCACCACCTCACATGCTGCACAGATTTCTTCTGTGAATATCTTGTACACACCTTCCATGTCCCCCATTTCCCCCAATCCATATTTACGCAGCCACTCCTCCACTTCCCTCTTATATTCTGCCTTTTTTCCATCTTCTTGTAACCTTTCCACCCTCCTTGTATAAACTACTTCCTCCTGTCCTTCCCTTCTTCTATTTCTCCATTTCATTTGGACCTTTGTTCTGAAAAAGTCCACTCCCCCAACCTCTATATACCCTTGCATTCATTACACACCTTATCCTGTCATCCACACACGCATTATCAGTCACTGCGTTCCATTCATTTAGTTCACCACCCACCCTTCTCATCACTTGCCACGTATATCCATGGATCATTTTGTGCCAGAAGAGGGTACTGGCTATCACCAACCTCCTCCTGGCACAAATGTCCACTAAAGTACTGCCATTCTCACCCATCTCTGCAGGCACGCCCCATTCACCAACTACTCCATCCACCTTCACATTCCGTACTTTTCCATTCATATTTCCAATAAAAAACACTTTCTCAAATTCTTCCACGATTGTCCAGAACTCTTCTCTCACTCTGCTTGCACAATCTTGCATTGGCACATACTAGCACACAATCACCCACATTTATAGTCCAACTTTCGATCTTAACCACACAATCCTCGAGCCAACTAGTCTATACTGTCTTATATTCTCCTTCCATCTGTTGCTCACAACAATACACACTCCTTCGTTTGCCCTCTCGTTCTCACCTACTCCCACGCATATACAGTATATCGGAAAAAGTCCGATAAAACCAGAAAGCAGTCCGGACTGCCTAACCACTTCAGCTATGTTCACCACAAAAAGACAAGTAAAAGACATGTTTTTCAGTAAACAGTACAGTATTATTATACCATTTGATTAATGTAGTGAAGGTATAACACAGTACAATACTGGAATGGTGGTGAAAACCACTGATGGAATCCGGACTAATGTCTGATATATTGGGAAAAGTCCGGATTAGCAGGGGTAAGTCCGGATGTCGCTTTTATTGGAATTTCGCATTTTTCGGACTGGCTTGGGCCCGAATTAGTCCATTATAGTGAGGTCTTACTGTACTACCTAAATGGAATGCTCTTTATCGTTCACTGTATCCATGCTCTGACTGAATATCCCACAATCATAGTTTTGATGGTTCATGCAGGAAAACTCAGCAGTAAACAAATGATAATTTTTTGTTCATGCAGACACTATTGCAAAACAAAAAATCATGAAATAAATTTTATGGTTCAGTTTAGTCCAGCTCCAGCTAGCTTGGATTACTGTGGACTACTATGGTACATTTTTAAGGTAACACTGAGTCTGGAAGCTAAACCATGAGTTCTCTGGTGGTAAATAAATTCTTTAATAATATATATTTTTTCTGGTTCATTCTTTCAAAATTCTGTTGAAAAACTGGTATTTCTGTAAATCTGGAATTCAGACTCTGAGGACTGTACTGTATATATAAATGATATTACAGAAGGGTTGAATAGTTACAAGAGTATGTTTGCAGATGATGCTAAAATTATGAAATGTATTAAGGATGTTGAAAATTGTAAGGGATTACATGAGGATTTGAACAAACTACATAGTGCAATCAGACAGACTTCTGTGTTAAAAAAAAAAAGGGGGGGGGCATGTTTTAGAAATGCGAGAGAGTGATAAATACCTACCTGGACATATAAAATAAGCACAGAGATAATCAGCAAAGCAAAAGAAAAGAAGGACTTGGGAGTGACCATACAGGACGACCGATCATCAGAAAAGCACATAAAAAGAATTGCTGGAAGGATGAATGGACTGTTGACAAACATGAGAGTGGATTTTAATTACAGTACATCATACATACATCATCTAATCCTGTGTTGCCTCATGAGGAGTGTAGGAGCCCAGGGCTAATCAAGTTCATTCTGACATTTAGGGTGAGAGTGACCAGCCACACTCATTCCTGAGCAGCATTATGTGAGCATTAAACCCCAACCACCCCTTGGATATAAACTTGCACAGGCTCAATCCAGCTGGAGCACCTTAGTTACCCACTGAAGTACCCACCTGGAGTACAGGAAACCATTTGGCTTGTTACTCAGTGTAGAGTCACCCATACACAGAAGGAAGAGGAAAGAAAGAAGGAAAGAAAGAAAGGGAAGGAAAGAAGGAAGGAAAGAAGGAAGGAAGAGAGGAAAGGGCAGTAAACCGAGAGCAGAAGTACATCGAATGAGTGGATGGTGAGTGGATCAGGGAATGCTGAGAGTTAATAATGTCCATGGTAAGGCTGAGATTAGAATATGAAGCAGTGCCATGGTCACCACATCGTTTCGTTTTTGAAGGCTCCAACATGCTTGCATGTGTCGGCCTTGGTCACCTAATGGCAGCTCTCCACGCTGCTCGATCTCTGGCAGCCTCCCTATTCAGTCCCTTAACCCTTAAGTCGCATTTAATGACCTCATCCCATGTCTTTCTCGGTCTACCCCTCCCAACCCCTCCCCCAGTATTAACACTTCTCACCCTCTGTACCCAATTATCCTCCCCCATCCTCTCCACATGTCCAAACCACCTCAGCCTACCTCTCCTCATCACAACACCAATACACTCCAGTCCCATCCTACCTCTCAACTCTTCTATCGTAAACCCAGCCCCCCCAGGCCTTGCACGCAGGGACGCACTGCACATCCACCTAATCATTGTCATTTCTGTACGTTTAAACCTGCGAATATCTTCTTCCTTTACTGCCCAGGTCTCACTACCATACAGCATCACACTCCTAACACATGCTGCATACAAAGACCCCTTAGCACGTAAGGAGAGTCCTCTCAATGTCAGGAGAGGCAACAGCTCCCTGAACTTCTTCCAACCACTTCTCACTCTAGCAACCGAGCTAACTCCAGCCCCACCTCCGGCACATAACATGTCTCCCAAATAACAAAACTCCTCCACACACTCAAGAGACTCACCTGCAAGTTCAACCCTCTCACGCCTAACAATCTC
>JAGKTI010000130.1:34694-63813 GCA_018397915.1 Birgus latro
ACCCTTTTAGTCGCCTCTTACGACAAGCAGGGATACTGGGGGAAAATTCTTGAAAAAACCCCTACTCCCAGGGGTAGGGGGTTTTTCAAGCCCTTTAATTAATGTGGTTTTCATTAGTGGTATTGCTATGAAGATGGCCAGTAGGCAACACCAAATAGTTTTGTATTATGACACTTGTCCTCGCAGAGTAAAAGTGGGTGTTGTGTTTTGATTGGTGTGTAAATACATAGCTGTAGCACACAGAAATTGAGCTAGGCTCTTATTGTCCTGTCTCAAAGAATACTTTTATCTGTTGTAGTAATAAATATGTGGATATTCTTTGCTCACACCAGCACTTCTTCTAGGCTGTTCCATCTGAAAAAGTAATTAACAAACTAAAAATGGTCCAAAGAATTTCTACAAAGATTATACCCAGCTTGAGAGAGTGAAGAAGTTGGAGGTACCAACCTTACAGAGAGGAGGGAGAGGAAAGATTTGATTATGATCTTCAAAGGCATACAGAACAGGTGGAAAGAGAGGATTTATTTGTGATGGATGATGGAAAAACAAGGGGACATGGATATAAACTGAGAAAAAGCTGATGCATTATAGATCTAAAATAAATTTAGTTTATCTAGCAAAAATATTGATACTTGGAACAGCCTAGAAGAAGTGCTGGTGTGAGCAAAGAATATCCACATATTTATTACTACAACAGATAAAAGTATTCTTTGAGACAGGACAATAAGAGCCTAGCTCAATTTCTGTGTGCTACAGCTATGTATTTACACACCAATCAAAACACAACACCCACTTTTACTCTGCGAGGACAAGTGTCATAATACAAAACAATTTGGTGTTGTCTACTGGCCATCTTCATAGCAATACCACTAATGAAAACCACATTAATTAAAGGGCTTTACTCTGGTTTGTGGTAGGTGGTGGCGACCATCATCCACTCACTTGATGTAGTGCTGCCTACTTTTTCCTTAGCCTTTATCATGCTTTTTCTGTGCCTGCCCTCCTCTATTCCTATTTCTCCCATCTTTCCTGTCACTTCTTACTGCTTTTCTTTCCTTTACAGGTGGCTTTACATTGAGTGACAAGCCAAATGGTTTCCTGTAAGCCAAGAAACCATTTACAACGCTGGGTGGTAACCATATAACCAAACCATACGTGCTCCCTACGTGTCAACAAGTGGGTTGGTGGAGGGTTAGTGTCCCTCTCTGTAAAACAAATAACTCAAAGTCAAATGGCCACCCCTTACGGGATCATGGCGTCTGGCAATAGATAGATAGATAGATACTCTGGTTCAATATGGATGTTTTCACACAATGGCACTGATGTAACTCAGAAGGTTGGTATAAACATTCCTCAAGTCCCTCCCTGTCCACTAAAATGAGGATGGTGACCTGCAAGAGAAGGGCACCTTCAGACTGCAATCCACCAGCTTCATTTCCAGCTGAAATGGGAGCCACAGGGACAAAAACAATACCAACCACCTCCTAAAGAACACAAAGTCTGCAGAAGTTTGCCCAGATACTGATACCAGCACAACTTTAAAATACCATCATTCCATCATTTGGCTGATATTACAAAGTAAGTTAATTGCTGAATCTCACAGATCCTACTCATGCATTTTTTTCATAATTACTGTACTTGCTATAGTGGTCCATGGCTACACATAAATACAATACCTTCAGATTACTTTATTCTGACATTAAGACTACACAACATAAACTGCAAAATTTTATCTACTGTATTTACTTTTGTACAATTAAGGTCGACCAATAAAACTACACACAAGTACATATCATTTTTGTTTATTTTTCACAGTCTCTCTGAAGTACTGTAGTAGCATCTGATGTGAAAGGTGGTGTGACTCATGAGTGACTGTGTCAATAAGCTCAAATATGGGTACATGTTCAGCAGCTCTCTTACCCACAATCAGAATGAAGGGGTAACCTGTCCTGGTGGCTTCAAGTACCCGACGGCCAATGGTGAGACTGTCACGGTCATCTATCACTACATCATCAATATAACCATCCTCAGTGCTCACCATGTATGCCATGTGTTCTATCCATGTACTCACACTGGACTCACGGCTTCCTTTCTGTGAAAATGATAAAAATTACAGTAAATTATTAGAAAAAATAAATAAATTAATTAATTAATAATAATACAGTAATCCCTCAATTATCCAACGTAATCCAGCCAATGGCATGTCCGGGTATTGGCAATGTCCCGATAATGAACAATATCTCCCTACTATACCCAGACTCTACCTATACCCAACCTTCAACCTATACCTAACCTATTTTTACCATACCTCTACTTACTTTGGCACTGTTTTTTGGTCATAAAGGCATATTTAGACATAAAAACACACATAGGATTATCCAAAGTAATGCTAGACACCAAAAAAACTATGGGAAAAAAAAAACTATGACAACCAAAAAACACCCTACCCATACACTACTTAATGTACAGTACCTCTCCATATTTTGGCACTGTTTTCAGGTCAATCTGCCATATTTAAACAAAAACACATCATGGATTATCCATATTAATGCTAAACACCAAGGAAACAATCCACAAACAACATCCACAAAAAACCTCAGGATTGGAAAATCAGTTATCTGACACCTATGATAACAGCTCAAGGGTCACAAAAAAATTCCACACCCAAATATGCCACCGGAAATTGGTGTTTACACTATAAGATAAGCTAATAAAAACACAGAAAACTGATGAAACAAATTACAGAAATGCAGTGAAAACATATAGCATTCAAGAGTAAAACTTACCTTCATATAACTTCCCACCATCCTAGTGCAAAATTTTGCCAGCGCCTTCCAAGAGTTAAGCACGTATCTAGATGCATAATTTCATGAGCTTTCGTGTGGTCACTTTGGAATTTCAATACGACCAATACCAACAGTATTCAAATTAACTCTTTGAGATTTTCATCCCTCTGCAAATTGTGTCTGTGTCAGATTCAGCCAGGCACACACAGAGCGTGCTGTCACACAGCAATATTTGTATTAAAACCTCGATATAACAGACTTCAGTAGACCGGAATTCGCTTTTATCGGACTCGAGGAGCTACCGGACTAAACTCCTATATATCGGAAAAACTCCGATATAGCCAGAAAGCAGTCCGGACTGCCTGACAACTTCAGCTATGTTCACCACAATAAGACAAGTAAAAGACATGTTTTTCAGTGCACAGTACAGTATTATTATACCATGTGATTAATGCAGTGAAGGTATAACACAGTACAATACTGCAATGGTGGTGAAAACCACTGATGCAATCCGGACTAATGTCTGATATATCGGAAAAAGTCCGGATTAGCAGGGGTAAGTCCGGATGTCACTTTTATCGGAAAATCGCATATTTCGGACTGGCCTGAGTCCCAATTAGTCCGTTATAGTGAGGTCTTACTGTACTTGATCAGCCACTATACACTAATAATTTAATAATGAATATGGTACCGTTTTAAGTTGAACAGATACTCTTTATCGCAGTATGGTTGAAAAAGGTAAATACGATAGCAAAAAGGCCAACAGGATGAGTAGAAGTCAGCTGAATAGAAAAAATCGCACACCCTTCCACAGAAAAATATTTGTAAAAAAAAATAAGTACTGTATTAAAGTTACGTAAAATTTGATAGCACCATGTCAATCTACAGTAAATTCCCTTCCTATTGATATACAGTAATCTCCCTATTATTCGGATGCCCAATATTCGGACCCCACAATATTCGGACATCGTGGGCTCTCCACCCCTCAAAATGCTCAAAAATTTGAAAAAATGCGAAAAAAATCCTATTTTTTGGGACCGCGTCAGTTTGAATTTCCCGCGCACGCCGATCGGCTGTGTTTACATGCGTGGCGCCAGTCTGTCCATCCCATTTCCCGCTCTGCTGCTGGCTTGTAAACAGCTCCGACAATGGCGGCCGAAGTGATTGCTTTTGTGGTGATACCCTACCTCCTGCAGGGCTTGATGCTGCTATTCACCTTCTTCATCATGTGTGCGATGATGGCCCCGCCTCCTGAGAAGAGGAAGAAAGTGGTTCTGACTCTGGAGAAGAAGAGGCAGATATTGGAGAAGGTGGACGCCGGGTGGCCGACATCACGGATTCGTTGTGAATTCAACCTCCCTCGCTCCACCTTGTTTGATATCAAGGAGTCCCAAGACAAACTACAGCAGTACACAGCTGATTTCGCTTCGAAGACCAAACGGAACGTGGAAAGGAAGGTGATGATTAGTCCTAAGTATGCAGACATTGACCGCTCCACGTTGATTTGGTATCGACAACAACGTGCTGCTGGTGTGTTGGTATGTGGAACGAAGCTGAAAGCTGCTGCTGAGAAGTTCGCAAGGCTACACGACACCCCAGACTTCAAGGCATCTGAAGGTTGGCTCTTCGCGTTCAAGTTATGACACGGACTTACCAACAGTAAGACCCATGGACAAGCTCTGGACGCTAACGACGAAAGAATAGAAGAGTTTCGGCAGAAGGTGAAGGGCTTGATTGATAGGGAGGGCCTCACTCTCGGTCAAGTTTACAACGCTGACGAAACTGGCCTATTTTACCGTTCAATACCCACAAACACTCTCGCTGAGGAGATGGAGAAGCGTGTGCCTGGTCCAAAGCTCTCCAAGCAACGGGTGTCTGCTTTGTGCTGTGCAAATGCTAACGGCATGCAACGGCTCAAGCCCGTTATTGTAGGCCGTGCAAAGCAGCCTAGGTGCCTTCGTGGGTTAATGGATGCCCTTCCTGTCATGTGGTATCATTCTCCGAAGGCTTAGTTCACAACCAAGATCTTCAGAAATTGGTTCCACAAACACTTTGTAAAGGAGGTCATTCGTTATTAGACGGAGACACTGAAGGTAAAGGCCCTCCTGATTCTAGACAATGCACCTGCACATCCATCAGACAAGGAGTTGGTGGCTGAGAATGGTCGCATCAGGTGTCTGTTTTTGCCACCTAATACAACTGCTCTCATCCAACCAATGGACCAGGGAGTGATTGTGGCAACGAAGAGGCTATACCGACGGAAGTTTTTAGACGAGGTGATGGTTGTGTACGAGGACGAGGACGATCGCAGGGAAGGACGAGACATGCGAGAACAAAAATCTGTTGAAAACATTCGCCGATACAACCTCAAGTCTGCCATCTACAACTGGGCCAATGCATGGAAGGAAGTCTCTGTCATGACTTTAGAAAATGGTTGGTCTCGGCTGCTTCGTGGAAGTGACGTGGCGCACGATTTTCTTGGTTTTGACGTGGATGACTTTCATGCAAGGCTTTGTGTGGGTGGAGACAATGTGGATGTCGACGAAATGCGCGAGTGGTTGAATGATGACGAGGGCGATCCTGGGTATCAGATCATGTCTGATGCTGAGATCGCATCTACTGTTGCCGGTCCGAGTACCCAGCAAGAAGATTCCGACGAGGACAGTGACGATGATGCGGACTCCTCACGGCTTGCCACTACCCCAACCATCCCCAGGCTGAGCACACTCCGGGAGTATGTGGAGTTCGTCCTTGACTACCTAGAACACCCGGACTGTGACAGGGAGATGGGGCCCTTGGATTTTGTGGGTGAAGTGCGAACTTTCAGGCAGCGCATCATTAATCGTCAAAATCATCGTCCTTTGCGTCAATCGACCATTGACAGTTTTTCAGGCCAGTCAACCCAGCCGTCGTCAACCCTCACTCCACACCATCATCTCACCAAGACAGGCTTTCTAGCTCCGAGCCACAGCCCAGCACATCAGGTACGGCTGAGTCATCACTGGATGTTAGTTTGCGTCTATCTTCGGAGTCCTCTGTAGTGGATAGTGTATCACCACGTCCCACCAAGATGCCCCTACGCCGCCTCCGTCAGCTCATCTCGGACTCTGACAGTGACTAAATTCTCCAGGGCTCGTCACTAGACCACACGGGAATTTACTGTTATGTACAGTGCCGTGAAGTGATGTGATACCAGTTATAAAAAAAAAACGTTGTGGAAAGTGTTGGTGATTGTCAATTGCAAAGGTGTGTCAGGTGCAAGGTCTTCCTGTCAGAGTCTGAGATGATAGAGTGGGTTATTACATCAGGACAGCGGCTTCTTTTTCATAAGTACCCTAACTTCATCAAAATTCCTTGTTTTTTTCTTTCCATATCTTTAATCTCATGCATAAACTGTGTGAAAGATGATTTTCATAATGATTTTCATGTCTAACCTGTTTTCATCATGCTGTAAATGTGCTAAAAAATTTCCAAAAATGTTAATCATAATTTCCTGCTTGCAATTTAATTTTTTCATGCATGGTTTTTAAGTGTACCAGCTATGAAAATGGTGAAAGGCAGTGAATTTCATGTCCAGTCATAACCTAACCTAACCTATGATTACCATAAAGATTTTCATATCTAACCTGTTTTCATCATGCTCTAAATGGGTTAAAAAATTTCCAAAAATGTTAATCATAATATCCTGCTTGCAATTTCATTTTTCATGCATGGTTTTTAAGTGCACAAGCAATGAAAAAGGTGAATGCCCAGTGAATTTCATGTCTGGTCATAACTTAACCTAACCTAACCATTTTTCTGGTAGCAATTTACATCATTTACTGTATTTGATGCTTTGCATCCCATAATTTAGTGCATAAAATGTGAGAACAGATGATTTCCATGTCAGATACTTACTTAATACTATGCTGGCAAGTTCTGACCACCTATGCCTCACTCACCTCTAAATTATCATTTTTTGGTTAAAATTCAATTAATCCATGCTTTGTGTGCATTATTTATGTGAAAAGGGACCTAAATAAGTGCTATACATGTCCAGTAGGGAGGTAGGAAGGTAGTTTTCTGACTTAGGTTAGGTTAGGTTAGGGTCATGAATGACCAGTGCTGGAGCTTCAGGGCCCAATATTCGGACAAGACCAATATTCGAACATGCCTTTGGCTCTATTGCGTCGAATAATGGGGAGATTACTGTATAAGTTATGGCAATTAATGTTAGCTATCACAGAGAGAAGCAAACGCTCTCGCTGTCATGCTGGCAAATATCCATGCTGTTAATACCGATATTATTCATGGTAAGAACCAATTTATTAGGCATATCTCTCTGATGTTCTCATCACTGTAAAAACAAATAGCTGGAAAAGGATAAAGAAGATAGTGTATATGGAACAAGGCCAGACACGAGATGGAAAACATGCCAAAAAAAAAAAAATTGTTTCATATAACTCGAATTCGAGTCATCAGAATCTCAACGGTTGGATTTACGATGACTCGAAAATGAGTCGTCGGAATCTCAAAGGGTTAATCACAAAAAAACTTTTAAAACTCAACAATCAGTGCTATCAGCATGAAGGAGCTGGGGGAGTGAGGGAGGAGCTGGGAGAGTATGGAGGAAGGACAGGAGGGGGGGAGAAGCGAGGCATTGGACAGGATTTTCACCCTTCTGTCATGAGATGGACGGGCGCTTTTACTATTTATTTACTCCTGGCTTGTGGTCTGTTAGACATGTGGTGGCCATTCCAAAACAAAACTCCCGGTGACCGAGTGACTTTGGACGTTCAGTAGAGAGGCGGACGGCCGCCGTCACCGAACATGTACTCGTGGCTTGTGATCTGTGTTCGATGCATGGTGGCAGTTGGGAAAGACTTAGTCCGTTGGCCACGCAACTTTGGACATTCAGTGGGGATGCATATGGATGTTGACGTATGGGTACGTCGCGACGTTTTGTCACAGCTACACCCATTGACGTACCGGTACATGGTGCAATTGCGAGGTTCATAATCTGCAAATTTTTTTAAATCTCACGCTTGATTTTGGGTACGTAGGCGTGGGAGACCTTCCCCTATCTACTACCAGGCGGAGACACTCGGCGAGCCCAAGTGAAACGCGCGCAGCCACAGCTTGTTCACTCACCTCTCAGCAGTGACCCAGGTCAGACATGGCACGCCGAGGTCTCTCAAAGCAATAAATCCAAACCGCCCTGGACACCTTCACAGATGCCAGTGATTCACCCCTCGATGACGAGGTGGCAGATAAAGATTATGTGCAACCAGAGGAGGAGGAAAGTAGAAGCAGTGATGAAGAGGTCCCGTCACCAAGGAAGTGACATTATGTCACGTATCGTGCCGCTAGAGAGGGCCAGCCAGCACCAAAACTTCGTGCTATAACCTCTCTTCAACCCCTATGTGATGTGGAGCGGGAAAGCAAGGACGAGGACAAGAAGGGAGCCGTGGGACGTGCTGCCACGTGGTACGGCCGTGAGATCATCACTCATTGCGGCCCCGAGTGGACAGCACGTCATTCACTAAGGTATGGGCTTAGTAATTCACTAAGGTATGGGCCTAGTGTCTTATTTGGGGAGGGCGGAGGGAGTGAGAAGTGAAATGGAAAGTGTTGGGGCGGTTACTGAAAGGGAGAGTAGCGGGAGTGAGTCACTGCGCTCACGTGGTGGTGTGAGGCAGCGGAGTGCATCACGTGCAGCGGTGAGGGAGCGGGTTGAATCATGTGGTGTGGTGATGGAGTGGGGAGGTGAGGAGGAGCCACTCCTCAGCACATCTTATGCTCCCCAATATTCCAGAACTTTCTCCCCACAGCCTCCTGATGTTCCCCAAGGCCGTAAGGGAAAGGGAAAGGGTAAGGATAAAGGACGAGGGAAGAGGAGTGCGAGTGGGGAAGCCCTCAGCTCTCCTCCCCAACCTCCTCCACCATCATCTCCTCCCCACCCTGACGAAGGAGACGATGGGGATGATGTGGGCAATGGTAATGTTATGTGGAAGTGGGAAGATGGGAGTGATTTTTCTCCCATCATTCATCCCTTCACTGAGCAAGGTTGAGCTGGATGCACTGCTCCTGGTATTCACCGTGGCTCAAGCAGGCTGGATTTTTTCCACCTGATTTTCAGTGAGGGTTTTGTCGAACAGATTCTTGAACAAACCAAATGGTTTGCAAGCAGCCAGTGCCATGAGAGTGAAAGACTGGGCACAAGGAGCAGGCATTCGATCATTTACAATTACCCTGTCTCTCTGGCAGAGATGTTCATATTTTTTTCCCTGGTACTTTTGATGGGAATTTTACATAAAAACAGAATTCCATCATACTGGACTATGGACCCTCTCATGCAGACACCGATCTTTGGCAAGATCATGAGCCATAATCGGTTTCAGCAAATTCTCAACCGCCTCCTCTTTTACGATGCTGATGATACTGCCAATGTAAATGACAGATAAGATGAGGCGACTTAGGTTGGTTATTGATCACCTACGGCAAACATTCCGTTCCTCGTTGTATCCCTATAGAGACCTTGCCATAGACGAGAGTCTCGTGCTGTGGAGAGGCAATATTTCTTATCACCAGTATACAGTATACCCAGTAAAGGCACCGTTTTGGATTCAAGATCTTTGTTATGTGTGATTGTAGGACTGGTTATGTGCAAGACATAGTCTTGTACACCGGTGCACAGACAGACATAATAGAAGATCGCAGTACTGGACTCTTCGGAGCAGTAGTGAAGACAATGATTGAAGAGAACCTTCATCGTGGTCATGTCCTCTACCTCGATAACTGGTACACTAGCCCTTTTCTCGCTCGATATCTACACCTGCATGACACGGGGCTCTGTGGTACCGTCAAGGTGAACTAGTGTCACATGGTCAAAGTCGGGTGGAAACTAACAAAAATGAGGTGGTCTTCTTCAAGGCTAATAACATCCTAGCAACAGTGTGGAACCACAACAGAGAAGTCTGCCTCTTGTCCACGGTTCACCACCCCTTGATGCACCGCACAGAGTCCATGGATTACCACAGCAAGAGCAGGTGCCGCATCTGGAAACCTGAGTGTGTGCTTGATTATAACATCAACATGCGGCTGGTGGACCAGTCAGACTACATGACATCGAGTGCTGAGTGTGCCAGGAAGTGGTACAAGAAGCTCTTTTTTCACCTGCTTGATATAACTCCCCTAAATTGCCACCACCCATATGCCACGACAACATGTGTGCAGGAAACCTTTGAAGGGTTTGTCAGGGAGCTTGGCCGGGAAATTAAAGCCAAGTATGCTGAAGAGAGAACACAGCAATGACCCCACACTGCCCCTACAGCCCAAATTCCCCTGAGAATTTCTGCCCGCCACTTTGCCACTCCTATTCCTCCCCAGCCAAACAGACCTAGGCCCCAACGCAGGTGTCATGTGTGTGGTAATTCCTGAGTGAGACCCCAAACTCAGAGAAAAGACACCCGCTATGAGTGCGTTGAGTGTAACGTGGGTCAATGCATTCATCCCTGTTTTAGGGAATACCACACAATGATGCACTTCTGAGATGGTGTGATAGCGATATGACGCTCATTCTCAGGAAAATATGCGACATACAGATGCTCAGTGTAATTATAAGGCCAGTGAATATGTAAATATTAGTATGAAGTGGAAACGGGTATGATATTAGTTATTATGTTAGTGCATAAAAATATTCTAAGTCGAAACATTCCTAGTGAGTGTATAAATGTGCGATATTCTGATGCTCAGTGTAATTATAAGGCCAGTGAATATGTAAATATTAGTATAAAGTGGAAATGGGTATAATATTAGTTGAAAATTATTATATTAGTGTATAAATATACAGTAATCCCTCCACTATTCGACGTAATTGAGCCTAAGGCATATCCGGACACTGGTTTTGTCCGAATATTGGTCCTGAAGCTCCAGCACTGGTCATTCATGACCCTAACCTAACCTAACCTAAATCAGAAAAATTCCTTCCTACCTCCCTATCGGACATGTATAGCACTTATTTAGGTCCCTTTTCACATAAATAATGCACACAAAGCATGAATTAATTGAATATTAACCAAAAAATGATGATTTAGAGGGAAGTAAGGCATAGGTGGTCAGAACTTGCCACCATAGTATAAGTAAGTATCGGACATGGAAATCATCTTTTCTCAAATTTTATGCACTAAATTATTGGATACAAAGCATCAAATACAGTAAATGATGTAAATTGTTACCAGAAAAATGCTTAGGTTAGGTTAGGTTATGACCGGACATGAAATTCACTGGCATTCACCTTTTTCATAGCTGGTGCACTTCAAAACCATGCATGAAAAAATTAAATTGAAAGCAGGAAGCCCCTGGGGGTAGGGGGGTTTTTCAAGAATTCTCCCCCAGTATCCCTGCTTGTTGTAAGAGGCGACTAAAAGGGTTGGTGGTGGGTTAGTGCCCCACCCCGTAAAAACAACTAACTAAAAACACAAACAGGAAGCCTCGGACCAGGACTGACCAAAAGTTGACGAAAAAGGAATGGACAAAGGACCTGACAAAGATTGCGACTTGGAGGGTAAGGGGTATGAATGATGAGGTGAAAGAGAGAGAGATTGTACAGGTGCTTGAGAGTGCGAAAGTGGATATATGTAGAATAACTGAAACTAAATGGCGAGGTGAGAATGTGAGAGAATGGGAATATGGATGGAGTATATGCGCGGGAGTGGGTGAGAATGAGAGGGCGAAAGAGGGAGTATGTATTGTTGTGGGCAACAGGTGGAAGGAGAATGTAAGAGAGTATGGATCAGTTGGGTCAAGGATTGTGTGGGTGAGAGTGAAAGTTGGACTACAAATGTGGGCAATTGTGTGCGTGTATGCGCCAACAAAAGATCGTGTAAGTAGAGTGAGAGAAGAGTTTTGGACAAATGTGGAAGCCTGCTTCGAAAAGTTTGAAAGGAATGAGAGAGTGTTTCTGATTGGAGATATGAATGGAAAAGTAGGGAATAAGGTGGATGGAGTGGTTCGTGAGTGGGGTGTGCAGGCAGAGATGGATGAGAATGGCAGTGATTTAGTGGACATTTGTGCTGGGAGGGGGTTGGTGGTAGCTAATACCCTCTTCAGACACAGAATGATCCATAGGTATACATGGCGAGTGGTGAGAAGAGAGGACGGTGGAATGAATGAACAGAAGGCAATGATTGACTATGTGTGTGTGGATGAAAGGATGAGAAGATGTGTAATGGATGCAAGAGTATATAGAGGTTGGGGGAGTGGACTTTCTGACCACCACTTGGTGGTGGCCAGAATCAGAATCCAAACAAGATGGAGGAAGAGAAGAAGGGAAGGACAGGAGGAAGTATTTGTTACAAGGAGGGTAGAAAAGTTACAAGAGGATGGAATAAAGGCTGAATATAAAAGAGAAGTGGAGGAGCGATTGGGTAAATATAGATTGGAGCAGATGGGGGACGTGGAAGGTGTGTACAAGGTATTCACAGAAGAAATCTGTGCAGCATGTGAGGCGGTGTGTGGGGTGAAGAGAAGACGAAAGGGGGTTCAGGGAACAGCATGGTGGACTGAAGAGGTGAGAGAGGCTGTGGCACAAAAGAAGAAAGCATATAATGAGTGGATGAGGAACAGGGGCGACGAAGAAGCTGAGAGACGGACGAGAGAGTTATATGTAGTGAGGAGGAGAGAGGTGAAAAGATTAGTAAGAGAGAGTAAGAAGAGAGTGGATGAGGAATTTGGAAGGAATTTGAGTGTAAAGTGGAGGGAATGTAAGAAAATGTTCTGGAAGGAGGTAAAGAGAGCTAGACAGGGTGCCAACGAAGTCAGTGGGGGTGTGAAAGATAAAAATGGTAGATTACTAGTGGAGAAGGGAGAAAAAGTAAACAGATGGAGAGAACACTTTAATGAACTGTTGAACATAGAGAATGAAAGTAATGCAAGTATAAGTGGCTGGGGAATGGCAGGGAGAAGGAGGGTTGTGAGAAGAGAGGAAGAAATCACCAGGATGGAAGTNTCCAAACAAGATGGAGGAAGAGAAGAAGGGAAGGACAGGAGGAAGTATTTGTTACAAGGAGGGTAGAAAAGTTACAAGAGGATGGAATAAAGGCTGAATATAAAAGAGAAGTGGAGGAGCGATTGGGTAAATATAGATTGGAGCAGATGGGGGACGTGGAAGGTGTGTACAAGGTATTCACAGAAGAAATCTGTGCAGCATGTGAGGCGGTGTGTGGGGTGAAGAGAAGACGAAAGGGGGTTCTGGGAACAGCATGGTGGACTGAAGAGGTGAGAGAGGCTGTGGCACAAAAGAAGAAAGCATATAATGAGTGGATGAGGAACAGGGGCGACGAAGAAGCTGAGAGACGGACGAGAGAGTTATATGTAGTGAGGAGGAGAGAGGTGAAAAGATTAGTAAGAGAGAGTAAGAAGAGATTGGATGAGGAATTTGGAAGGAATTTGAGTGTAAAGTGGAGGGAATGTAAGAAAATGTTCTGGAAGGAGGTAAAGAGAGCTAGACAGGGTGCCAACGAAGTCAGTGGGGGTGTGAAAGATAAAAATGGTAGATTACTAGTGGAGAAGGGAGAAAAAGTAAACAGATGGAGAGAACACTTTAATGAACTGTTGAACATAGAGAATGAAAGTAATGCAAGTATAAGTGGCGGGGGAATGGCAGGGAAAAGGAGGGTTGTGAGAAGAGAGGAAGAAATCACCAGGATGGAAGTTGTGGAAGGTTAAAATGGGGAAAGCCCCAGGAATTGATGGAGTGTGTGGTGAAATGCTGAAGCATGGGGGAGAGATAGTAATAGAAAGGATATAGAAGGTGTGCAGATTGGCTTGGGAGGAGGGTAGAGTCCCGGAGGATTGGAAGTCAGGTATAATTATTCCTCTGTACAAAGGAATAGGGGAAAAAGCAGTGTGTGGAAATCATAGGGGCATTTGCCTTCTCAGTGTAATAGGAAAAGTATATGGTAGGATACTTATTGACAGAGTTAGGGAAATTACTGAGGAATTAGTTGGAGAAGAACAAGGAGGTTTTAAGAAGGGAAGAGGTTGTGTAGACCAGATATTCATTCTTAGATCCTTAGTGGAAAAGTTTCTAGAGAAGGGCAAGAAGTTGTATGCAGCCATCATGGATCTGGAGAAAGCATATGACAGGGTGGATAGACAAGGTTTGTGGAAGGTATTAAGAATATATGGAGTGGATGGGAAGTTGTTGAAGGCTGTGAAGAGTATGTATGAGGGTGCTAAGGCTGCAGTGCGTGTGGATGGCAAACTGAGTGAATCTTTCCATTTGAAGGTTGGATTGAAACAAGGATGTGTCATGTCTCCATGGTTGTTCAATCTGTATATGGATGGGGTTATAAAAGAGATACAAGGTCGGGTAGTGGATGTTGGACCGGCCCTAGTGAGAGAGGGCAGTGTTTGGAAACTCCCTGTGCTTTGTTTGTAGATGATACTGTGTTGTTGAGCGAAGATGAAGGGGAGCTGCAAGGCTTGGTAGATGAGTTTGGGAGAGTGTGTACGAAACGGAATCTAAAGGTGAATGTAGGGGAGAGTAAAGTGATGGTCTTCGAGAGAAGTGAAGCCAGTGAATGTACAGTGAGATTGGATGGGAAGGAAATGGAGAATGTGAGTGAATTTAAGTACTTGGGCAGTGTGATGAGTAAGGATGGAAGTCTGGAGGGTGAAGTGCTCGAAAGGGTGCAGCAGGGAAAGAAGGTTGCTGGTTCATTAAAAGCAGTGATAAGAAACAGGGAAGTAGAGCATGGAAGTGAAAAAGTTGTTACATGACAGTAGTGTGATACCAACTCTGACATATGGAAGTGAAGCTTGGACCCTGTTGGAAGGACAGAAGTCAAGAGTGAGAGCAGTGGAAATGAGTTATTTGAGAGGAGCATGTGGAGTCACATGGAGAGACAGACTAACAAACGAGGAAGTGAAGGAGCGTTGTGGTGTGGTTGAGGATGTGATGGGAAGCGTTAGGAGAAGCACGTTAAGGTGGTTTGGGCATGTGGAGAGAATGGAGAGTGAGAGACTGACGAGGAGAGTGTATGTGAGTGAGGTGGAGGGGGCGAGAGGGAGGGGGAGGCCGAGGATGAGATGGAGGGATGGAGTGGAGAGGTATATGAGAGAGGGGTGTGTGAGTTGGGAGCGTGGTAGTGAAATGGCAGGGGACAGAGTGATATGGAGGCGATTTGTTTGTGGCCACCCCGTGCGGGATTAAGGCATCTGGCAATAGATAGATAGATAGATAAAAAGCAGGAAATTATGATTAACATTTATGGCAATTTTTTAACCCATTTACAGCATGCTGAAAACAGGTTGGACATGAAAATCTTTATGGTAACCATCTTTCACACAAATCAAGAGCATTCATCTTTTTCATAGCTGGTGCACTTAAAAACCATGCATGAAAAAATTAAATTGAAAGTAAGAAATTATTATTAACATTTAGGGTAATTTTTTTACAAATTTACAGCATGATGAAAACAGGTTAGACATGAAAATCTTTATGGTAATCATCTTACACACAAATCAAAGGCATTCACCTTTTTCATAGCTGGTGCACTTAAAAACCATGCATGAAAAAATTAAATTGAAAGCAGAAAATTATGATTAACATTTAGGGTAATTTTTTAACCCATTTACAGCATGATGAAAACAGGTTAGACATGAAAATCATTATGGAAATCATCTTGCACACAAATCAAAGGCATTCACCTTTTTCACAGCTGGTGCACTTAAAAACCATGCATGAAAAAATTAAATTGAAAGCAGGAAATTATGATTAACATTTAGGGTAATTTTTTTAACCCATTTAAAGCATGCTGAAAACAGGTTAGACATGAAAATCATTATGGAAATCATCTTTCACACAGTTTATTCATGAGATTAATGATATGGAAAGAACAAAACAAGGAATTTTGATGAAGTTAGGGTACTTACGAGAATGATGCCGCCGTCCTCATGTATAACCCGCTCGATCATCTCAGACTGATAGTAAGACCTTGCACCTGACACCTTAGTACTTCCGGTGCACTTTACACTCACCAGCACTTCTCACAAACACTTTCCACAACGTTTTCTTTTGCATACCTTGCATCACATCACTTCACTGCACTGTACATAACAGTAAATTCCCGTGTGGTTTAGTGACGAGTCCTGGAGAATTTATTCAATCTCAGCATACTTAGGAGTAAACATCACCTTCCTCTCCACGTTTCGTCTGGTCTTCGAAGCGAAATCAGCCGTGTACTGCTGTAGTTTGTCTCGGGACTTCTTGACATCAAACAAAGTGGAGCGAGGGAGGTTGAATTCACGTAGGATCCGTGATGTCGGCCACCCGGCGTCCACCTTCTCCAATATCTCCCTCTTCTTCTCTAGAGTCAGAACCACTTTCTTCCTCTTCTCAGGTGGTGGGGCCATCATCACACACATGATGTACAAGGTGAAGAGCAGCATCAAGCCCTGCAGGAGGTAGGGTATCACCACAAAAACAATCACTTCGGCCGCCATTTTCAGAGCGTGCTTACGAGCCAGGAGCAGAGCAGGAAATGAGACCGACAGACAGGCGTGACGCACAAAAACACAGCCTATTGGCGCGCACGGGAAATTCAAACTGACGCTATCCAAAAAAATCAGTTTTTTTCAGATTTTTTTGAATTTTTGGGCATTTTGGGGGTCGGACAGCCCACGATGTCCGAATAGTGATGCATCTGAATACTGGGTGTCTGAATAGTAGAGAGATTACTATTCTAAGACAAAACATTCTTAGCGAGTGTATAAAGGTGCGATATTCTGATGCTCAGTGTAATTAATAAGGTCAGTGAATATGTAAATATTAGTATAAAGTGGAAACGGGTATAATATTAGATGAAAATTATTATGTTAGTGCATAAATATATTCTAAGTCGAAACATTCCTAGCGACTGCATAAAGGTGTGATATTCTGACACTCAGTGTAATTATAAGGCATATATATATATGTAAATATTAGTATAAAGTGGAAACGGGTGTACTGTTAGTTGAAATTAATGATGTACGTGGAAAAATATATTCTAAGTCGAAACACAAGTGGTAGCGAGTGTGCTTGCTACGTGATTATGCGTTAGCAGTGCGTTAAATATCGTGGTAAGGATTGTAAATACAGTATGTGAAAACATTTACATTGGGTGTAAAATGTTATAATGTCACTGAAGGAATAATATGAAACTATAAAAAATGTTAGGTATGTTGAAAGAAGAGTCATAGCGAGTGTGCCGAGTATGCAAATATATGCTATCATTATGCTAAATATCATAGTAATGAATGTAAACAGCTGAAACCATTTACATAAAGTCAAAAATGCAAAAATATCATTGAACCATTAATATGCAAGTAGAGAAAATGATATGTAACGACTCAATGTTACAAAAGTGACCAAACTTGCTATGCTCACGCCAATGGAACAATGCTTATTTTTCCTATATGTCATTGAAAACCCTTATATTGTTATTATTGTTTATTAGTTCCAGATCAATAAATGTAGATGTGTTCTTGGTTGTTTCTCCCAAAATTACCTACCACAGAAAACGTGCCAGACATGTCAGTGACAGAATACGATACCTGCACCAGGGGGGCTCACCTGTTCTGACCACTTCTGGACCCAGGTAACCACTTTCTTGTTCATATTCCTTTGTTTCTCAACAAAAGGGGATCTTTTAGCCACAAAAATTTTTTCCCCAAAATTGATCGGGACTGGGGGGTATCGGAGGTGGGAAATCAGTCGGGACGTGACAGGTTAATAGAGCCAAGGTCCACTGTCTGGATAGTGAACAGGTCCGGATACTGCATGTCCAGATAAATGAGGGATTACTGTATATAATTAGCTAAATGATGTTCTGTAGCTACAATTATTGCAGAATCACTTCCCAATATAATTAAAATACTGTATAGTGGCATTTTTTACACGGAGAGCTGCCTATTCTTTCCAGTATCCTCCTACTTAACCCATTCCGTGCCGGAGCCTTTGTTGGCTTTTTGGCCCCCAGTGCCGAGGGTTCTGCTATCAAGGAGATATATTGGACTGCGAAGCAGGGGTGGAGAGATCAGTCAGAACAAGAGTGGCATCAGCATGGTTAAAGTGTAAGGAAATAGCTAGCTTACTGATCAACACATACCACTGAGACACAGAAGTAAAATATATGAGGCCTGCATTAGACCAGTATTGATATATGGTGTTGAAACATGTGCTTTGACAGATAGACTGATGAATGTTCTGAGGAGTGCTGATCGTAGAATGTTAAGATACATGGCGGGAGTGAGATGGGAGCACAGAGTTTTGAGTGAGGAGGTAGCCAGAAGATGCGGGGTGAAGGATCTCGATATCATCTTGAGGCAGAAATGGCTTAGATGGTTTGGTCACATGAGGAGGAGTGAGGAAGGGAGCTGTGTGAGAATAGCAGAGGAACTGGAAGTGGTGGGACGTCGACCGCCAGGAAGACCTAAGAAGACCTGGAAAAGTGTTGTAACACAAGATATGGAAAGGCTGGGTATTGGAGAAGATTTAGTCCAAAATAGGAAGTAGTGGAGAAAAGCCATCGCACATCCAACCCCAGTTTGAATATGGGAACAGAAAGATGAAAAACGAAGATGATGGTGATGAGTGCCAAGGGTTTGGGAGGCTGCGTGGCCCACACTGTCCGCCATTTTCATTTTTTTTAAATTCCAAGAATAGACCTGCAAAGTGGTGAAAATAAGCCTACTGATAGTAACAGTGCTCACTTCGGCTGTTTTCCGTCCGAAAACAGGTGGTTTGGTCCAGCACGCCCAGATTTACGTCAGGTGGCTACTTTCAGATACTGCCAGTGGCGGCTGTGGATAGACAGCCCAATTTGGTGTGGAGGGGGTGGGTGCATGTAGTACCTGTATTATGAAAATACAACCTGGTTTACGTAATGCAACCATAGCAGAAACTATCATGATGGGAAGTTGGGGTTCCATGTTAATTTAAGTATTTTCACATTCATTTTTAAAAATTTTACATTGGTATAAGGCACAATAAGCACTCATGCCACACACAGTCACATTAGTTATGGTAAATCACATGTTTCTCACACTATTTTCCTTACATTACTGTACTTGATTTTATGATTTACTTATTTGCTTACATTTACTTATACTATTTTCATTATATACACTATTTACACATTACTATCAGTTAATTAATTACTTGAGAGTTCTCCAACTTCGACTAGAATTCGAGAGTAAGCACAATATCATTAGCAGGCCGTGTGACCCACATTTGCGTCAGATGGCAACTTTCAGATACCGTCAGCGGCTGATGTGTACAGATAGTCCATTTTGGTGTGGAGTGGGTGGATGCATTGAGGACTTGTAGCATGGAAACGCAACCTGGTGTATGTAATGCGGCCATAGTCGAAACTATGATGATGGGAAGTTGGGGTTCTGTGGTAATTTTACATTTTTTTTTTCTTTTTTTCCCATACTGGTATAAGGCATGGGAGGGGAGGAGGGGTGTCTGTCATCTCATTTTCTGTCACACGCTAAGGGCAGATTCAAAAAGGCCACCCCTTACGGAATTATGGCGTCTGGCAATAGACAGATAGATAGACTAACATTCTCGTCCTCTCTTCTTAATTTGGCAAAATATTCCAAGGACGAAGCTGGATGGTCTATTGGCATCTGATACACACTATGTATCCAATACATAGACTTTTGTGTGAGTACCATCAGCACCCGATACACACTATGCATCCAATACTTAGACTTTTGTTTAATTACTATCAAGACTCAGTCTGTGGCCACATACAGATATGTGATGTCTCTTGAAGTAATCCCTCCACTATCCGACGTAATAGAGCCAAAGGCATGTCCGGACAGTGGTCTTGTCCGGATAGTGGCCCTGAAGCTCCAGCACTGGTCATTCTTGACCCTAACCTAACCTAACCTAAATCAGAAAACCACCTACCTACCTCCGTACCAGACATGCATAGCACTTATTTAAGTCCCCATTCACGTAAATAATGCACACAAAGCATGAATTAACTGAATTTTAACCAAAAAAATGATGATTTAGAGGTGAGTAAGGCATTGGTGCTAACAACTTGCCAGCAAGTGTAAGTATCAGACATGGAAATCACTATGAAAATCACCCTTTCTCACACCATATGCATTAAATAATGGACACAAAGCATGAATTCATTGAATTTTAACCCAAAAATGATGATTTTGAGGTTGGCAGCTGTAAATAAGTATCGGACGTGGCAATCACTATGAAAATCATCATTTCTCACATCTTATGCACTAAAATATGGGATACAAAGCATCATATAAATAAATTGTTACCAGAAAAAGAGTTATGTATGAAAAAGGCATTTACTGTTCACCAACAGCAACAGTCATTCTTGACCCTAACCTAACCTAACCTAAATCAGAAAACCACCTACCTACCTCCCTAAAGGACATGCATAGCACTTAATTAAGACCTCATTCACATAAATAATTGGCACAAAGCATGAATTAATCGAATTTTAACCCAAAAATTATTAATTTGAGGTAAGTAAGGCAGGGGTGTTCACGAGTTGGCAGCTTAGTGTAAATAAGTATCGGACGTGGCAATCACTATGAAAATCATCATTTCTCATATCTTATGCACTAAAATATGGGATACAAAGCATCAGATAAATAAATTGTTACCAGAAAAAGAGTTAGGTATGGCAAAGGTGTTCACTGTTCATCAACAGCACCGGTCATTCTTGACCCTAACCTAACCTAACCTATATCAGAAAACCACCTACCTACCTCCCTACTGGACATGCATAGCACTTAATTAAGAACCCATTCACATAAATAATTGGCACAAAGGATAAATTAATTAAATTTTAACCCCAAAATAATAAATTTGAGGTGAGTAAGGCAGGGGTGTTCACGAGTTGGCAGCTTAGTGTAAATAAGTATCGGACGTGGCAATCACTATGAAAATCATCATTTCTCACATCTTATGCACTAAAATATGGGATACAAAGCATCAAATAAATAAACTGTTACCAGAAAAAGAGTTAGGTATGGCAAAGGTGTTCACTGTTCACCAACAGCACTGGTCACTCTTGACACTAACCTAACCTAACCTAACCTAAATCAGAAAACCACCTACCTACCTCCCTACCGGACATGCATAGCACTTAATTAAGACCCCATTCACATAAATAATTGGCATGAATTAATTCAATTTTAACCCCAAAATGATGATTTTGAGGTGAGTAAGCCAGGGGTGTTCGCCAACTGACTACATAATGAACGGACGGAAGAGACACGATTATTTCTTAGAAAATCACCTTTTCACAGCCTATGCAGTCAAATATGGGACACAAAGCATGAAATAAATAAAATGTAACCAGAAAAATTATGGTTTAGAGGTCTATCTATCTATCTATTGCCAGACGCCACAATCCCATAAGGGGTGGCCATTTGACTCCGAGTTATTTGTTTTACGGGGAGGGGCACTAACCCTCCACCAACCCACTTGTTGACACGTAGGGAGCACGTATGGTTTGGTTATATGGTTACCACCCAGCGTTGTAAATGGTTTCTTGGTTTACAGGAAACTATTTGGCTTGTCACTCAATGTAAAGCCACCTGTTAAGGAAAGAAAAGCAATAAGAAGTGACAAGAAAGATGGGAGAAATAGGAAGAGAGGAGGACAGGCACAGAGAAAGAATGATAAAGGCTAAGGAAGAAGTAGGCAGCACTACATCAAGTGGGGTGTGTGGGGCAAAAATGTTCACCAGTTGACTAGATAGTGAACGTATGTAAGAGACATGATAATCACTGAGAAAATCACCTCTTTCACAGCCTGTACTCTCAAGAATGGGACACAAAGCATGAAGTAAATAAAATGTAACCAGAGAATGAGGATTTAGAAGTGATTATGGAAAACATTTACCAGTTGCAGTTGACAATGTTTACTTACAGTCCATGATTGTTGTTTACCCCCATCTCTAAGGTTTTTACAGTGGTCATAATTGCTCTTGATGCAAGTCCAGTAATCCAGTGTTTAACTACACTTAATCCTTAGCACTGTGACTTTTGATTATTTAAACAAGGACGAAAATACCGCAAACGATCGGACAGCCGTCCACTGTTCACGAGAGTTGAGACAGCAGAACTAGTAGGAGCGGGACTGGGCGGGAAGGGAGCTAGTTGGCACGCGCGGGAAATTCAAACTGACACGGTCGGAAAAAATCTGATTTTTGTGTGTGTGTCTGTGTGTGTGGGGGGGGGGGGGGGTCGGCCATCAGCCCACGATGTCCGAATAGTGATGTATCCGGATAGTGGACGTCCGGATAGTAGAGAGATTACTGTATAATCCTTTTAGTCTCGGCTGACTGCTGCACGCAGCCGCTTGGTCGAGGCACCTTTCTTGGTGAGACAATCAGCCAGTTGTTGTGATGTATCCACCCAAGATACTTCATCAATCTCCCCTCGCTCCAACATGTCTTGTAATACAATAATATCAATGCGCAATCTCCTGTTTTCTACGCTCCTACAGGAGTAAAGGACGTCCACCAGACTCTTGTTATCAACGAAACACTTTATTTTGATCTTTCCACATCCAGAGACCTCACGCAATATGTTGGCGAGATATACAGCAGTCTCAGCACATTCAAGCAGCGCCAACGCCTCAGCAGATAAGGTAGATTTGACGACCCTCCTGGTCTTTCTTGTCTGCCAGAATATAGGACATCTTGCTTCACTAGCATCTTGTAGGAAGATCACAAAACTTCCCTGAGATCCATTGCCTACAAGGTTGGCAAATGAGGGATCCGAAAAGCTCTATATGACAGTCCTCGATCGGCCCCATTCTTGGAATGTATAGCTTCATGTTGTCAGTCTTCACCCTTGAGATCACCTTATTGAGTCTGAGCAAATCTGCTACTGAAGATCGGTCACTAGTCACACACAACTCACAAACATCAAAAACAATATCTGGCCGAGTGTGTGTGGCAATCCAGTTGAGTTGCCCAATTAATGCTCGGTACTCCATTTTCTCAGACTCGGACAGCTCTCCTGATTTTACTGTTGCACGGTGTCTATTCAGTGTGACTGGTTTCAAAGATAAAGCATACTGGAATTGGTCAAACGTTATGCTGCCATCGATGTTGGAGATGACATTGAGACCAACGTATTTGAAGGCTTTTGATTCTGAACTGCCGATGAGGAATATTTGACTCAATCGGTTTATCACTTGCTGTTCGAACTCATGTATTTACCTAATTGTATTTACCTAATTGTGATATACAGGAAATGAGCTACGCTCGTGAGGTCACGTCTCTGTTTCTCAATAAGTCAAATTTTGCCTTAAACTCATTTAAGTTTTTAGACTGGACGATCTCTTTGTCCAGGCTATCCCACAGGTCTATACATCTATACGGAAAACTATATTTCTTGATGTCCTTCGAGCAGCTTGGCTTCTTTAGTTTCATTCCGTGTCCTCCTGTTGCTCTCTCATCTCACACAAACAGATTTTCTCTGTCAATTTTATCTACTCCTATCATGGTCCTGAACACTGCAATCATGTCACCCTTCTTTCTCCTTTCCTCTAAGGAGGGCAAATCCAGCCTTTCCAGCCTCTTTCTGTATGGCAAATCTGCCAGACTAGGGACCATCTTGGTTGCTGTTCTTTGTATTCTCTCAATCTTGGTTATATCTTTCTTTTTGTGTGGGGACCACACTACTGCTGCATATTCTAACCTGGGCCGGATCATGGCCACTATCAAATTTTTCATCATCTCCTCATCCATGTAATGAAATGCCACTCTTATATTGGTCAAGAGTTTATATGTCTCTCTAACTATCTTATTTATGTGCTTTTCAGGTGACAAACTATCCTGGACCAGCACTCCCAAATCTTTCTCTTCTCTCGCTTTTCTAATTGGTTCATTACCCATCAAATAATTCAATGATGGCCTCTTGGTACTTTTACCCATTTCCAATATTTTACATTTTTTTGCGTTGAATTTCATTTCCCACATCCGGCTCCAATCATATATCCTATCCAGATCCTCCTGTAGCATTTTACAGTCCTCTTCAACCTCTACCTTTCTCAAGATCTTTGCATCATCAGCAAACAGGCTTGCGTAGCTGTTCACTCCATCTACCATATCATTTACATAAATCAAGAACATTACTGGTGCCAACACCGAGCCCTGTGGGACACCACTTGTTACTTCCCTCCATCCAGATGTCCTGTCCTTCATTACTGTCCTCATTTGTCTGTCACTCAAAAAGTCTCTCATCCATTCCAGGAGGCTTCCCTTCAGTCCTCCTATATGCTCTAATTTCCATAATAGTCTCTTGTGGGGTACTTTGTCGAAGGCCTTCTCCAGATCTAAGTACACACAATCCAACCAACCGTCTCTCTCCTGTAGCACGTCAATCGCCCTTGAGTAGAAGCTCAACAAGTTGGAAACACATGACATTCCACTTCTGAATCCAAACTGACTTTCAGTCAAAATATTCATCTCTTCCAGATATTTTATCCATCTATCTTTCAGGATTCTCTCACACAATTTCGCAACCATGCTGGTTAGGGACACTGGTCTATAATTCAGGGGTTCTTCCTTGTTTCCTCCCTTATAGATTGGCACCACATTTGCCCTCTTCCATTCCCGAGGCACTTTCCCTCTTCCAAGGAGCACACAATTAAATTGTGAATCTTATCCGCCAGTTGTTCTCTGCATTCCTTCAGTACCCAATTAGAGATTCCATCCGGTCCTGGGGCCTTCCTTACATCTTGAGCTCCCAGTAATTTATACACTTCCTGCACTTCCACTTTTATATCTTTTATCACTACATTTCTAATCACTCCCTCTCCTTCCACAAACTCCCTTTCCTTAGTGAAAACTGAGTGGAAACATTTGTTCATTACTTCAGCTTGCATTACTGCATCCTTGTAGACCTCTCCTTCTACTTTCAGTTTGATGATTCCTTCCCTTTGCTTCAATTTGCCATTAACAAATCTATAAAACAATTTGGGTTCATCCTTACATTTGTCAAGTATACCTTTTTCAAAGTTCCTTTCTTCCTCTCTACGTATTCTTGCATATTCATTTCTAGTTCTTTTATATTCTTCCTTTGTTCTGATATTACCTCTCTTTCTCCATTTGTTCCATGCCATGTCCCTCTCTTTTTTCGCTGTTATACACCTTCTATTAAACCACACCTTTTTCCTGTTTTCTTTCCCACTTACTCATGGCACATATTTTTCCACTCCCAAACTGAAGAGGTCTAAAAAGATATCCCACTTCCACTGTATCTCTCGTTCCCCTGAATTTTCTCCAGTCCGCATTTTCAAAAAAATTTCTCAATTCTGCAAAGTTTGTTTTCCCAAAGTTGTATCTTCCTTGCCTATAAAGCTCATCTCTTGGCACCACGTTCCCTATTATCATCTGGAACTCAATGACCACATGATCACTTTTTCCTATAGGACACTGATAATTTAATTATTCAATTACATCAGGTTCTTTGGATAGTAGCAAATCTAATCTTGCTGGTGTGTCATCACCTCTGAATCGTGTCTCTTCTTTAACCCACTGTGTCATTACATTATTCATTGCTATAATTAACAATTTAGTGCCCCACGAATCTTCGCTGCCTCCTGAGTCCCATTCCTCCCAGTTCACCTCTTTACAATTAAACTCACCCATTAGGATTATATTGTTGCTTTTCTCGATCACTTTCTGTAGATAACTAACCATGTCTGACAACATCTCCTGGTATTCATCGTCATTCCATGCTCTTGTCTTAGGGGGAACATATACCACTGCCATATCTCTCTTACCATTCTCCCCAGTTTCTAATTTCAAGTTTATGGCTTCGGCCCTGGCCTCTGCCATTTCCACAGTATCTACGTTTATACTGTCCTTCACTGCTATCATCACTCCTCCCATTTTTTCTTTTCTGTCTCTTCTCCACAATTTGTATTTCCCACCTCCCATATGAATATCAATATCTTTTTTGAATTTAGTCTCTACAAAGCACATAACATCAGGTTCGTGTGCCCTAAAAAAATCACTGATTTCTAATCTCGCCGATATTAGTCCATCAATGTTTGTGTACGCCACTTTCAAACTTTTTTCATCGTTTTTTATACTCTCGTCTCTCCTTCCATTCGTCGGTACCACTTTCTCAATTTCTGGTCCATAACTCTCCAACAGAACTCTGTCTTCTCTTTCTCCGTTCGTTGTTCGTTTTTTATCTTTGCTTCCTTTACTAACTCCTTTAAATTAGCTCTTTCCTCTTCATTTGCATCTCTCCTAATCCAAACATTTTTAAACCCCTCTTTCTCTGACAATTTCCACGTTCTACTTATGATTTCATTCACTATTACTTGGGACTTAAACTTTACTTTCAAGGGCCTTGCTCCACCATCCTCGTACTTTCCTAACCTAAACACTTCTTCAATCTCTTCTTGGGCTTCATTGTTTCCTTCCATAACCACTGATATTATTTCTTTAGCCTTGCTCAGTTCCTCTCTCTCTCTTTCAGATCTTACTGTCATTCGTTTTTCTTTTATTCCTGAAATTATCACACATTTTTTCTTGTCGGCTACATCCCTGACCAGAGATTCTCTACTTCTTAGTACTCTAACCACTTCCTTCTCCACTTTTTCCTTACTTTGTTGTTCTATGATTTCCTTCAAATTTACATTTCCTTCCTCCTGTATTTTCTTCCACCCCTTATGTTGCTCCTTGATTTCCTGAATATGATCATCTTGCCTCCTCGATTTTGATTCATATTGATCAAGTTTACTTTTTATTCTGTCCCTTTCTTCTTCCAACCTCTTATTCTCCCTCTTCAGCTGTTTTATTTCATTTGATGCGGATTCGTTATTTGCCTTTAATTCTGTAACTTCTTTTTCTTGTTCCTCACTATGTGTGCTAACTTTTCCAGTCTATTCTGTAGGACTTTGATCTCTCTCTCTTGCTCTATGGTCCATTCCTGCAGCTGCTTAATTACTTCCCATACCTTTTTTAACTCCTGGACATTCCTCTCCGCATTTTCACTACTCCTGCTACTCTTGTTTCTTGCAGCTTATCACTTCCTTTGCCTACATTTAGCTCGGAGAAGCCCACAAATTCCCCTTCGTCAGTTGTAAACAATCTTCCGTCTCTCTCCGCCATGATACAACCATATGGAAACTTTCTTTTTCACTCTGTCTTGTATTTTTAGGGCCGAAACTTGCGTTTTTTAAAACTAATATCCGACGGGACCACCACTCACGCATTCAACCACATAATCACAATAGGCTATCTCCTTTTCACTGCTAGTTCTGCGATTATTTCCCCTCGATCCAGGAGCAGCTCCGTCTCTCTCCCTCTACGACCCGTGTGTACCAGCCCAAAGGAAGTCGTCGACATAAATGCATACAACGCCTTCGACTTTGTCACTACTGCTCCAAGAGAACAGCGCTGAATCCAGTGATGACACTTTAGCTCCGAGACTCAACAATTGATCTTTTATGCACAGATACCAGTGACTAGCAGTATCACAAAGGCCGTAAACAGTTGTCTTTAGTCTCCATAACTTACCATTTGCATATTCAGGCAGAGGACGTAAATGAACAACTCTCTCAGTGTTGTTGCCTTGCAAGTTGGCAGCTTTCACGTCCACAGAGTAGCAGTCCCACTGGTTGGTGGAGGCCAAAGAAAGTGCAAAACGCACTTCTTCTTTTGAACAAGTAGGCAAGTCTTTTCGGAGATCCACTGTGTCTTACTCAAATCCTCTGGTGACTAAGCGGGCTTTAACAATAGGCTTTCCATTTTTCAGTTTTTCTGTCACAACCCATCGAACTGTTATGGCACCTTGCCCAACATCATCTACTTCCTCATACACATCATTATTCTGCCAGTTTGTGATTTCATTTTCCTTAGCGCATAATACGGCCTCAGAGTTGAAAAGAACAAGCATTTCTGCGTCATCATCAACCACTTCCCATTCGCTAAAATCCTTCTGCAAATCTATCCAATCAGTGCTGCCGTCAGAGTCCCTGTTCAAATTGTAGCAGTGTTTGTATTTTCTAGTGGCTTTACCTGCCCGACTCATAATCCTTCCACACACCAACTCTCCACTTTCTGAATATATTCCTTTCATAAGTTGACCAACAGAAACTTTGGGAGGCTGATTAACCGGAATAGAAACTGTGGAAGGCTCATGAATCTGAACCACACCATCTTCCGACTCGTCATCTGGTGGATAGTCATTCAACACTTGTGAAGAATCGTCATTAGGCTTCTCCTGGACAACATTTTTCTTCTCATCACTGCTGACACCACCTTCAATTGTAGTATCTTGCTCTGGCGCACGTGCTAGACGACACATGTGCACTCGTATGTAGACATCGCCGTGTCTCACTAGAATTTGTTTCATCTCAGCCTATTACAATTCCGGGACCATGCCACTCATGACTGTCATTTCTTTTGTAGAAGACTTCATCACCATTTCGGATGTCGCTTAAGTCACTCGAACGTACGTTGTGCCGCAGAGCCCTAGACAAACGTTCATCTGATTCGTTTCGTTATTAAAGGCTCCAACATGCTTGCATGCGTCGGCCTTGGTCACCTAATGGCGGCTCTCCACGCTGCTCGATTCCTGGCAGCCTCCCTGTTCAGTCCCTTAACCCTTAAGTCACACTTAATGAACTCGTCCTATGTCTTTCTTGGTCTACCCCTCCCAACCCCTCCCCCAATATTAACATTTCTCACCCTCTGTATCCAATTATCATCCCCCATCCTCTCCACATGTCCAAACCACCTCAGCCTACATCTCCTCATCACAACACCAATACACTCCAGTCCCATCCTACCTCGCAACTCTTCCATCGTAAACCCAGCCCCCCCAGGCCTTGCATGCAGGGACGCACTGCACATCCACCTAATCATTGTCATTTCTGTACGTTTAAACCTGCGAATATCCTCTTCCTTTACTGCCCAGGTCTCACTACCAAACAGCATCACACTCCTAACACATGCTGCATACAAAGACCCCTTAGCATGTAAGGAGAGTCCTCTCAATGTCAGGAGAGGCAACAGCTCCCTGAACTTCTTCCAACCACTTCTCACCCTAGCAAGCGAGCTAACTCCAGCCCCACCTCCGGCACATAACATGTCTCCCAAATAACGAAACTCCTCCACACACTCAAGAGACTCACCTGCAAGTTCAACCCTCTCACGCCTAACAATCTCCACCTGCTCTCCCCGACACGCCGCACACATGAAATCAGCATCATCTCGCAGTCTACCTCTAATACCACTACATCTCTTGTGCACCCACTTATCACAAACACTACACAAGATGGAATT
>JAGKTI010000130.1:63825-93302 GCA_018397915.1 Birgus latro
ACCCCTCCCCCAATATTAACACCTCTCACCCTCTGTACCCAATTATCATCCCCCATCCTCTCCACATGTCCAAACCACCTCAGCCTACCTCTCCTCATCACAACACCAATACACTCCAGTCCCATCCTACCTCTCAACTCTTCCATCGTAAACCCAGCCCCCCCAGGCCTTGCACGCAGGGACGCACTGCACATCCACCTAATCATTGTCATTTCTGTACGTTTAAACCTGCGAATATCCTCTTCCTTTACTGCCCAGGTCTCACTACCAAACAGCATCACACTCCTAACACATGCTGCATACAAAGACCCCTTAGCATGTAAGGAGAGTCCTCTCAATGTCAGGAGAGGCAACAGCTCCCTGAACTTCTTCCAACCACTTCTCACCCTAGCAAGCGAGCTAACTCCAGCCCCACCTCCGGCACATAACATGTCTCCCAAATAACGAAACTCCTCCACACACACAAGAGACTCACCTGCAAGTTCAACCCTCTCACGCCTAACAATCTCCACCTGCTCTCCCCGACACGCCGCACACATGAAATCAGCATCATCTCGCAGTCTACCTCTAATACCACTACATCTCTTGTGCACCCACTTATCACAAACACTACACAAGATGGAATTGCTTCCCACACCCTAGTGGCATACTGCACATGGCCACTCTCCCTCTTCTCTGATTGTACCGCCACCAATCCTAGATATCATCACTTTTGTTTTATCTGCATATACCCTTAAGCCCTTGTACCCCATACCATCTCTCCACTTCTTAAATCTTTCCTCCGCCTCGTTTTCATTCTCCGCAATCAACACAAAATCATCAGCATACAACATCTCCCATGGGAGTCCATCTCTGAAGTCACGTGAGACGGCTTCAAGCACCATGATAAACAACAAGGGACTCAAAAGTGACCCCTGATGCACACCAACATTCACGGAAAACTCATCACTCAAAGCTCCATTCACTCTTACCTGGGTGCAAACACCCATGTACATGGCCATAACCACCCTAACCAGCCACTCTTCCAACCCTAGCTTTCTCATTGCCCACTTCACCACCTCTCTAGGGACTCTGTCAAAGGCCTTTTTCAAATCAACAAAAACAAAATACAATTCCCTTTTCTTTCCAACATACTTTTCCTGAAGCTGTCGAACAATGAATATGGCATCAGTGGTCCCCCTGCCTGGCATACACCCAAACTGCATCTCATCGATATTTACTCTTTCTCTAATCATACCTTCTAGAACTCTCTCCATTACTTTTATTATCTGATCTAAGAGCTTTATACCTCTGTAATTTCCTCTTTCCAGGGCATCACCCTTTCCTTTGTACACATTTACAATTACACTCTTCAGCCAATCATCTGGGACAACACACTCATATATAATCCTATTTATCAGGTCAGTGACTAACCTCACCCCAGTACCTCCTGAGGCCTTGAACATTCAGTCTTTATAAACTCTTGTCTTGTTAAATGAAGAGAGTTCAAGCTGTCTCTCACAATTTTCGATGGTGATGAAGGTTCCAAGTCTGGAGGATCATTTGCATACATATTAGACAGGCCAGGGTTTTGACCAAAAATAAGTTGGTTAGGAGAAAAGCCTGCGTAGTTGGTGAGAGCATTTCTTGCCGATACTGCCCAAGCCAAGGCCACATCCAATTCACACTGGCTATCAGCCATTATCTTCCTAACAATGTCACCAATAACTTCATTTTGATGCTCACAGACTCCACTGCTCCATGGACTCTCTGCAGATGTTGTCATGATCTTGATACTGAAGGCCTCTCCCAATGCTCGCACTTCCACATTGTTGAATTCACAACCATTGTCTGTAAGAATTTTTCCAGGTGCGCCAAACACAACAATCCAGCTCAAAAATATTCCTTTGATAATGGTGGGCGCACACTTGTCCACGATTACTATCACATTACAATACCTGGTCACCAAATCAACAAGGACTAAGAAATAATGTCTTTCCCCAAGCTTTCAAATCCATGGCTATGGCTTCGTTAAACTTTGACGCCATGGGCAAAATGACTACGGGTCGGGGCTTGGCTTTCTTGAATCTGCAACAGACTGTACAAGCATCAGATACAGCCTTGATAGCTCACTCCAGTTCTAAACTTTTAATCCCTGCATCTGTGATCAGTTTAATTAATTTCACCGATATTGGGTGTTCAAATTGCCTGTGAAGCTTCAAAGCCGTTTTTTCTACATCACCCCCAAGAGATACCAGCGTGATTGTTTCATAAAATTCACGACCTAGTCATAAAGAAATTGGAAGCAGTAATGGCCTGAAGATGAGGACTTCAAATTAATGATAGTTCCACAAATTGTGACCTGGTCACATCCAAAGTTAATCAACACTTTTGCTTTTTTCATGGAACGTTTACTCAACACCAGGGGAATATTGCAGTTTACAACATCAGTCACGATGGTTACACGCATATTTCCAATGTAGCAGGGAAGAGTAACACGTCTGAGGGAAGAAACTGTGACACCATCAGCAAAAGTAAATGTTGAGGATGACGCTTCTTCTCTTATAGCTTCATGTTTGTAATTAGTGAGCTCACTTAGATAGCAATTGATCCATTCTACTCCACATATAGTTGTAGAACACCCTGTGTCTAGAACAGCACATCCCTTAGATTCTTCTACTACAGTTTGTAACTTACCTCTACTAGCAGCAGCATCCGCACAGCCCATAAATAACGACAGATGCACTGTTTCAGAATTCTCTTCTCGACTGCCGTCGTTTTCGTATATATCCAGACAGTCACGTGCCCAATGAAATCTAGAATCACATATTAAACACCTTGATACCTTTCCGTCAGACCCATGTGGGTTCTGCCTCATGCTGGTGGATGAGCGTTGGGGAATTCTAAAAATACAGTTGAATATCGGCCACCACCATGACCTCGATCACGTACTGCACCACCCCGCAACATTCTCCATCCTCGTCGAGTACCTCTAACATAAAACGTTTCCTCACCCCCAACTTCGTCACTCCAAAATACTGGTACGCCCTTCACCTCCCTGGCAGACACCGATGCATCATTCTGCCCGTCAATTTCACCAGCAAAAATACGATTCAGGGCAGATTTCACGTTTTCGTATGTCACCTCAGTTATCGTGGACATCACTAGTTGTTGCTTACTGTCTGAAAGTTTGCATGCAGCTAAGAGCATAAAAGCCATCACAGAATTTGGCAGTGCCATGTCCTGCTTCGTAAATCTGAAATAAACATGCTCAAATTCTGCCATGAACTTACGAATGTTCATATCACCGGCTCTTCTGAAGTTGTACAATTCATGAAAAGCTGCAAACTGCCGATGTCCTTCGTCCACAAGAAATAAAGTCTAGTTTTTTCAGCAAGGGCTGAACACCATTCTCTTGTTTCAAATCAGCCGCATCAATTTCCGAAGATGCCACCCTTGCTCTTCCAGACAATGACAGGTGAATAGCAAAGGCTTGCTTCTTTTTCGGTAAGTCCGTCAGTTCACACCAAATGTCGATGTCCTTCTTCCAACTCTCATAAGCAGAATCATTTTCAAGTTTTGGAGGCCACTTAGTTGAACAAGACACCGTTATGTCAGAACTACGCTCTCCTACCAGCATTAGAAGGCAAACTACACTCGCCAGCCTCACACCACGAACTGCCCGGGCCCCTGGCTGCACACCGCAGGACCCTTCCGGTGACGTCACCACTCGTGACATAACAGGTGTGTGTGCGCATACACACACTAACAGCAATATGCACTAACAGTGTAGGTCTAATACGTCCTGTGAAGACATGTCCTGTATGGACGCCGGTGCCACTTAAATAAAGTTAAACAGCTTATTTCTATTACATAATGCTCATCAACAAATCAGTAACAGAAAATTGGCTGGCATTTTTTTTTCTAAGTCATACCAGATGTACTTAGTACCACCGTAAGTGCCAAACCTCATACATGTATTTTAGTACCCAGCAAAATCGTCATAACCTGTGGCTTGGTCTAGGCAAACTGCCAAGAGGGAGGTAGGATCAGGGGGTACGTCATGGGCAGAAGCAACGTGCACTATGACTAAATCTGCCTGCATTTTGTCTGTTTTTACCGTGTTTTGACCAATTTTCTCACGTAATGACTGCATGTTCCATAAATTTTGGCCTCAGGACACATTTTCACTATCGTAGCGGCATAGAACGTTCTATTAAGAAATGGGCAATTTCTCCATTCGTGTAATATTTGTTAACATTGCGTTTTGACCATTTCTTGGACTTAAAAAAATAAAGGCCATGCTATGACTGTTTCTGTGCTCTCTAATCACGCATTATGTAAGCGCTGGCTGTACTGTAATTTCACGCAAATGTGAGAAAAACCATGTCCATATAAATATGGACTCAGCAATTTAGAGCACTATGAGTTAGGCTGCATATATATGAACCCAGCTATTTTGATACTACAGTTATATCTCGATATATGATACCCCTAGATGTGATACCCAGGCTTAACAACAGGGATAAAAATACCACCATACCCCGCCTAATGATGGCCAAACCCCGGTTTAACAATGGGTTTTGATTTTTTTTTTTTTTTACTGATTTTGATGACATTTTAAATTAAAAGTGTGTGTTTAGGTTGATTTATAAAACTGTTTTTAGGCTTAATTTATGTGTTTTAGCCATAGGTGGTGTGAACAATGTCATTTTGGGGTACAGTTTACTAAGTTTAATTTTTTCCAGAATTATACAATTGATGATTTTTAGATTTCATTTGTTAGTTTTAGTGAGTTATTTACAGGTGTTAGGCTTAGGTTGGCTTCTTTTACAGCTGTTAGGCCATTTAGACTGGCTTTAAGCTTGTTTGGGGGCTCATTTGGGTGGGTTTTGGACTTGGATGGGGGGAACCCACGGCTGAAATGAGCATCCCATTACTTTACATGTTAAATCTACCCCAGTATATGATACCCCGCCTAACGATGGGTTTTTATCAAACCAATTGCATCGTTAAACCAGGGTATACCTGTATTGGCTTGTCCATATACATACAGACATGGCACAGAATGGGTTAACTGTAAAATTATTTCACCACCAAAGATGGCTGTTATGTGTTTGCATGCATTCATCTAAAAACCTGTCCTCATTTTTCCAGAGTTCTGAAATATCTCTAGTCTATCTAGAATGAAAATATTAAACTAACTATATCTATGTTTTTTACACATCCTCTAACTAAAGGGGTGATGTGGAGCTTGCTTTGGTGCCCCGGTTAACTGGGTGGAGAGATGCAAATGCAGCATCCATCCAGGAACCAAACCTCCACACTTTCCTATGCCTCACTGTGGTGAGGTGCTGTCTACTGCAAGGGAACATCGGTTCACTGAAGGGGGCATCTGTTTGTGGTTGATGGGTCTGCTCTGCCAGACAGATGAGTTACTCTACTACTACAGGTACAACACCAATTTTCTGGCATCAGATGGTCCGGCACCTCTTTTAATTTGGACAAACTTACAAGAGGGCATTTCACAAGCCTATGTCAACCAGACTTGTTTACTGGGCAGCCACAGATAATGTTGAGTTTGGCATGTGATCACTTGGATTGCTTACACTGCATGTCTTGGTGGTGATCCCTGTATTTTTGTCTGATTCTTACCTCATTTTACTTCCATTTAACTCTAGTTATGGCTTCTGAGAAAGATACAAGCATCAGTGGTGGCATCAAGCATAAACACCAGTCTAGTACAATACAGTCATAATCCTTGATCATGGTTAACTGGCCTGCCAAACTACTGCAATAATGAAACCCCTCAATAACCCAGTATGACAATAAATGGGAATAAATGTTAATTGGTTCAAGGCCCACAAGTTTACACTCACTTTCTGCCTAATACTCAAATAATAACCCCTAAAAATGACTGGAGGGACTGGATCAGCAATGTGTACACCTATTCTGCTGGTCTCAATCGTGAACCACATGGCCATTTTCTCTCATATTTCTCTAAAGTGAGCCAGCTTTGTTATTAATGTATTTTGTCTGTGAATGAAAATTTCTCACAGTTCTATCTATCTATCTATTGCCAGACGCCTCAATCCCGAACGGGGTGGCCACAAACAAATCGCCTCCATGTCACTCTGTCCCCTGCCATTTCACTACCACGCTCCCAACTCACACCCCCCTCTCTCATATACCTCTCACAATTAATCTTTCATAACCATTAATATATGTTCTTGTGAATATGACACTTCTCATCAAAATTCTCAATCTTTTAGTTTATCCTTAAAATACTTTTTAGTTTATCCTTAAAATATCATATCACCACTTCAGTTTATTATAAATAGGTTATTTTGTCCTTGGTATCTACTAAGACACTTTATACTCGTGAGTGAGTGTGACTGCATAAAGCGTTATTACGTTTCAGGGTTGCTTGTGTGTGGAAGCCAGTTGCCAAGAGGCAAGCTGTTACCATAGCAACCAATACATAGTTACCCAATGATCTATCGCAATGGCCACCCATATCTTCACCTATATTTTCCTTCATCAGTCTAGCTGGAATAATGTACTAACAGCTATTTGGGGAGATTTAATTATGATTTTCTATGCTAAAGGCAAAAACAATAAAGCAAGATTAGGCAGAACTACTGAAAGAACTGGCCCATGGTGCTCCATGTGGAAGCCATGTGACACACAGTGTAATGGATCATCAAATGCTTATTATAAAATGAAGCAAAGGGAAAAAAAATACTGAAATGTTATGCAGACTAATTTGAAGAAGCAAATGAATATTAGAAAAATTATGATAGATGGCAAGAGTACTGAGCAAGATCGAGTGATAATGGAATGGTTTCGACAGCATCGGGTGAAGTGGATTTGTCTGGCAGCTTGATAACAAACCAAGCTCAGTTGTTCCATAAAAAAATTAAATCAGAACTTGAGTGTGATGACACTGAAGGACAGTGGGCCAGAGGTGTATTGTTGGTTATATGTGACCACCGTTGGTTTCAGTTATTACCAGTGTACTGTATGTGACATGTGGCCTTGGTCTGTTTGGCAAGACAGTTCATCCAGCAAGACTCTGGAACCAAGGATGCCAGAAAATTGGTGTTGTACTTGTAAAACTACTACTACTACCACTACTATTTGTGTACTACTACTTCTCATCCTGTAACTCTTCTTCATCTTTCATCTTTTCCCACTTCTTATCCTGTAACTCTCCTAGCTAAATTTCTTCAAGTATCTTATTTCTAAGATGACTACATGTTTCCACTTCTTTCTCCTAAGTATCTGTTTTAAGGGATTTCTATGTTCACCATCATCTTTGGTTCTCCTCTCAATTTACTGATCCTTAATGATCTAGGGCAACTTATACAGCACACTATCCATATCCATGACCAGATTGGAGTTCAAACACACAGTAACTGATCATTTTCTAACTGCCAATACTACTCACATTGTTTATCTTCTTTCCTTGTGGAGATCCTGCACAACTTTAATTTAGTAAAATGTTTTATTGCTCCAGGAAGGCCTGTGGACTCTCCAAGAAGCAGAGTCTGGTACAAGTATTATGGTGCAACAGAAACCACATGTTTCCATTCCACACTGCTCAAGAAATGCCCTCCTATTCTAACTGCTTGGGTGGTGTTTGCAAGGACCTTTCAAAGCAATTTCCTAAGCATGCCAAAACTACTGGAAAAGTGGCAGAAAAATTAACAAACTAACCTTTGGACCAATGACGCAGACTTTGAAAGGTGCAAGCATCCAAGGCCAAACGATGGAATCAGGGTGGGCTAGTACCTCCACAACTGCCGCCATTACCCGGCTCACACCCACACCATAACAACCCATCCACGTAACTTCTGGCTTGCCATTTTCATTACGGTAACAAGCTTGTAGAGGCTTGGAGTATCTGGTTCCCAGAAGGAAAGTGTGCCCTACCTAAGTAAGATAGGTATGCATTAAGTAAGCTCATATTATCTTACCTCATTATTTATCTTGCTTGTCTAATTATTCAGTTTACCTTTAATTCTAAGTTTGAGTGGTTTCTCTTAAAGATGAATAAATCAGTCAGCATCAGCAAGAATAAGATTTTTAAAAAGGTATTCACTAACAGAAGGGAATAATGATGACTGTTTCTAAGTTCGTCAGTCCAAATGCTCTCTCTTGATCTAAATGAAATTGTATACCACCAGCCATAATAAAAGTTTAAAAATTCTTCATACTGAAGAGGTTAAAATGTAAAACTACTGTATTATACTGTTTCATTTATTTACAGCTATACTCTACAAGGTCATTAAGTGTGACTTAAGGGTTAAGGGACTGAACAGGGAGGCTGCCAGGGATCGAGCAGCGTGGAGAGCCGCCATTAGGTGACCAAGGCCGAAGCATGCAAGCATGTTGGAGCCTTCAAAAAAACGAAACGAAAAACGAAACAGCTATACTCAACAAGGCATGTGTGTCACAGCAGAAACTACTAGTCTGTGACCTCAGACTGAGGAAACTAAACTTCACTCAATCACATCTGACTTTTGCAACTGTTCCCCCCAATGAATTAATCATATCCCCATGTAGCAGAATTCACCAACTGAATTAAAGTCTCATCTCCAACATCAGTTTCCTTCAACCCTGGCTGGACCATACAGTCTTCTTTGTACTATGACACATTAGTTACCTAAGCATATCACACTAAAACATCTGTTATGTACACACCCTCCACAAACATTTTACAGGATAAGTTACTACCAACCCCTTTCCTGCATAATTATGGTACATGGCAACTGCCCAGACCAGTAACCCTCTGTTTACCTGACTAACCATAATCACTGTCTTCCCTATACTGACTCATCCCTAGACTGTACATCCTACCTCTATTATTTAAGTTTCTCCACAGCACACTCCCTTTCAGGAATAGGTTCCAAATCACCTACATGCAGCAACTCCCAACTGACCTGAAATCCCAAGACAGCATTTCAAGCACCATGATAAACAGAAAGGGGCTCAAGACAGATCCCTGCTGCACATCCACCGTACTGAAAACTCTTCACTTCTTGAACTATCATTTCTTTCATTCCCACATACACCAGCCATGCTTCCAATCCCTACTTTCTCACTGCCCCCCAGACAACCTCCATGAGCACCCAGTCAAAAGCTCTTTCCAAATCCATAAAAACAAAGTTAAGTTCTCTCCTTTTTTCTGGAGAAATCTATCCATCCATCATCCAATCCAGTATTGCCTCATGAGAAGAATGAGAGCTCAGGGCTAGGAAAGTTGGTCTTGACATTTAAGATGACAGTGACCAGCCTCAATCATCCCTGAGTGGCATTATGAGAGCAATAAACCTCAACCATCCCTTGGATATAAACCTGCACAGGCTCAATCCGACTGGAGCACCTTAAATGCCCACTAAACCACCAGGCGCCATAATTTGGTTATATGGTTACCACCCAGAATAGTAAATGGATTCCTGGTGTATAGGAAACCATTTGGTTGTCACTCAATGTAGTCACCTATAGACAGAAGGAAGAGGAAAGAATGAAGGAAAGAAAGACAAAAGAGGAAGGATGGAAAGAAGGAAGGATGACAAGAAAGGGCATGCACCTGAGAGCAGCACTACACTGAGTGACTGGATTGTGAGTGCCCCCACCAACCACACAGCATTAGCCAAAATAAAACCAGTAATTATGGCAATGAATTTAAGGTCCCTCTTAACCAGTATGACAAATCATCACTTAAAAGGTTCCACTCACAGCATGTGCACTAAGCATCCCAAGACAAGACTTTAATAAATGATATATTACAACATACAGCACGTGCACTAAATATTCAGCAAAAACTTAAGTTACTGTCAATATCTCCCACAGTATAAACCACGTACATCACACACTGCTTGACAAGCTATCAACAATGTCTCAGTGTTATCACTTAGTTACACAGACGACAACCTGGTATGGATCTGTTCATACCAAGTCAACAGGTCACTTAAAGATCGAACTCTCCAAAATGGTTTGATAGCAGCTGTGCAAGAGCAACTGCCCAAAAGTCATTAGCATACAACACTTACTTAAAATAAAAAACATCTGAATCACTCTGTCAACTTAAAATTGCTAGAAACCATGCAAAAGCTGTAATAAATCATGCTAAATCAAACTTTCTTCATAATCAAGCATCAAAACTACAAAACAACCCTAATGACAATAGAATATTTTGGTCAACTCTTAATTCTTTCGATAATAACTTCAACAAGTCATCATCCATTCCCCCCCTAAAATCTTCAGATGGCAACATTACAAATGACCCACATGGAAAGCAAATATCTTTGCCAGCACATCTGCCAGAAATTCTACCTTGGAGGAAGTCAGCCAGAACATCCCAGTATTAAAACTTGACTCTCCCAAAATTGTCCCACTTAAAATACAGACAAGATATGAAAAATCCATCCAAGACAATTTACCTACCAATAAAGCTCCAGGCCCAGATGGAATTCCTCCAATTGTTTTGAAAAAGTGTTCCCCAGAACTTGCACCTGTTCTTGCTAAACTATTCAGACTATGCATACGTACTTCTTCGTTCCCTAATTCATGGGAAGAAGACAATATCCACCCAATTCCAAAGAAAAGAAATTCTTCTGATCCCTCTGATTACAGATCAATAGCTGTCACATCTTCTCTTGATAAAGTATTCAAAATTTTAATCAATAAGCACATAGTTAAACACCTCGAATCCAACAACTTAATTAGCGATAAAAAATATGGTTTTCGCCACGAAAGATCCACCATTGACATAATTAATATCCTGACTCATAACATTCATCAATCAATCAACCTATATGGAGAAACTCACGCAGTAGCCCTTGATATTTCCAAGGCTTTCGACAGAGTTTGGCATCATTCCCTGCTGTCCAAACTCCCTTGCTATGAATTAACGTCTTTTGTTCCCCTGCTTGCCTCATATCTCAGCGACAGAAAAATAAGAGTAAAAGTAGATGATGTATATTCCAATTTCCACTCAATTAACGCCGGTGTGCCACAGGGGTCAAATCTGGCACCAACCCTGTTCCTGGTTCATATTAATGACCTCTTATCTGTCACCCACAGTCCAATACATTCATATGCAGACGACTCAACATTTCACAGTTCATTCACACTCAGACACCCATTTACAAAGTCTGATATCTCTAATTCTAAACTCAGCATAGCCATCTCCATAAATCAACACTAATCTATGATCAGTGAATGGGGACAAAACAACCTTGTCTCATTTAATGCTAATAAAACCAAATATATACAATTTACTAATAGACCAGGGGTTCTCAACCTTTTTAATCTTATGTACCCCTTGAAGTCTTTCAGTATTGGTCACGTACCCCTTACCCACGTCACTGAAAACCACAAACTTGGCCATGAAACCATTACCAGTTATTATGGCTGCAGTGTAGGCACATGACTTCACAGCCGCAAGCAAAATCCATGACAACTTAAACAAGGAAAAAAAATCAGACTACAAATACACTGGAAACCATAAAGCAGATCTCAACGTGCCTGAGGGTGAGGGTAGTGAGGGAAGAGTGGTGAGTAGGTGACAGTGAGAGGTGAACAGTGTGTCTCACTTTGGTACCTGTTCGGTACGCATGAGGAGAGATGTGATCAATAGAAAACGAGCAAGGATGACTACTGTATTATGGGTTTGCAAGGTTGTGTGGCAAGTGTAGTCCAAGAAAGCTTTCTCTCAAATGACATAACCCCAAGAGTTTTCTTGTTAACGTTGTCATTTAGTCCTGGTTCTAGTGGAGGACACATCTACCCTAGCACATGTAGGCCACTTTCTACAAACAGGTTTGCAGTTATTCAAAACCGAAGTATTTTGAGAAACCTGTCATGTACCCCCAAAATTCCTCTCACGTACCCCTGGGGGTACGCGTACTCCAGGTTGAGAACCCCTGCGATAGACAGATATTTCTTGATTCATATATTACTTTCAATGCTACTAATATTCCCCTCTCCAAAAGTACTGAAATTCTCGGTGTCTCACTCAACAGTGCCTTCAGCTGGACCTCTCATGTCAAACCACTTGCTAAAACCACCTCAAAGAAACTTGGATTATTATACAGTCTGTAACTTCTTCACCAACGAGCAGACAGCTATAATTTATAAAAGTCATGTGCGCTCTCAGCTTGAATACTGCTCACCCTTGTGGAATGGATGTGAAGAGGATGCATTAAAACAACTGGACAAAATTCAGAAGAAAGCTGTTCGAATTATTAATAACCCTGCTAATACAAATAATTTACCTCCCCTATGAGTAAGAAGGAATGCTGCCTCCCTTGCATTATTTTACAGATACAGTATTTTTATGGCAAATGTTCAGACGAAGTTGTGTCCATTGTGCCACCTCTCCATTCCTTCCCTCGTGCTACACAGGCATCTGGCAGCGCTCATGACTGGAATGTCACACAGCCATATTGCAGAACTTCCGACTATCAGAATTCTTTTATTCCCCGAACTGCGTCTCTCTGGAACTCGCTTCCTCAGAGTTGTTTCCCTCCAAACATCAATCTACAGCTGTTCAAGTCCAACTGTTATATATATATATTTCATGAATGGAGGACACCAGTAACCTGGTGTATGGATTTTTTTTTTTTAATGATTTATTTTTCTTTCCTCTGTTCTGTTATTTCAAAAAACTAAGTTGAACTGACTGTCGCTTCTGACCTCACACACAAGTATAGCACCCCCCCCAAAAAAAAAAAAATCTTTAGTTAGAAACTTAAATTACAATGAACCCTCACACACTATAAACTGCTAGATTGGATATCAGATTTAACGAACACTCTGAGGACCCCTGGATAAACATCGTACACACTGGATACCATCCAGTTAATGGGAAACACCATGTGGACATCCTGGACAACTCCGGGCCTAACAAACACTTCACTGCACTGAACGTATACTATCCATTACACGGGGCATAAAACGCATGCCTACTGGACTATTTCCAGTGCACGGGGTGGCTCAGAATGCGGTTACAAATGCTGGTGGAGGTTTTTCCCATCCTTCTGGGATAGTCACAAAGAAGTGCAATGAAGAGTGTGTAACATTATGGGCAAAGTTGGTGTAAAATGGGTATAGTTTTAATTTTACGTACTTGTAATAGAATGTGCTATTTTTTTTTTCTTTTCCATTATCTGCTTGAAATCCCACTTCGGAAGGGACTGTTGGACTTGCCGGATTATTAGCTTTATCGGATCGGGCTTCCCTTCTACTTATCGGGTACAGAGAGGGTCTACTATACTGTAAAAGCTATCCCCAAACACAAAGATAATACAGACAAAGAGAGAAGATAATGTTTATAATAATTATAATAATAATTATGGTCCTTCTAAAATATGGGGATCGTTTGGGCGTTGTCCGTCACGGGAATTCGCCGTCCCGTGGCGTTGCCAAGCCTATACCAACACACACCTCTCTGTCTCGTGTCAGCTATTTACTACTTCTAAATGAAATTTTTTTCTATCTATCTATTTATATACCTAGGCTGCTTCCCCCAAGGAAAGGGAGGTAGCCGAGACAGGACAACAGCCTCTCAACTTACTCATCCACTCAAACACATTAATTTGCATCTTAACCCCAAAGGGAAGAAGGAACAGATCCTCACTGCACCACACCGCACGAGGGTCAACTGCGCAGTGCAGTCAGTGACATCTGCAGCAGGGCCCGACAGCAGAGCTGGTTTACCCCTGTCACATCATAATGGACCCATCCCATTACCCGCACCTGACATGATCAGCTGATCAGAACAAATGCGGGAGAATATCCCCTCAGGGCTGCGTCATCATTTATTCATTCACAATTTCTCTTCATTCATTTCTATCACACACAGCCACTCTTCCTTGTTCAACAGACATCCCTCTCGCATTCAATGCTCTCTTCACACTGTCCATCCATCCTAATCATGGTCTTCCACTCAGCCTTAAACCTCTCACATCAGATCTAGTTATCTTTATCACCAATCACTCATTATCCATTCTCTCCATATGCCCAAACCATCACAACACCCTCAGCTCAACTTGATCAGCCATCTCCCGAACAATTCCAGTTCTCCTTTGCACTTCATCATTTCTCACTCGATCCATACGCGTCGCTCCACACATACGCCTCAGACACCTCATCTCCATTACATTCAAACTTTTCCTTTCTGCTACACTCATATTCCATGTTTCAGCCCCATATAACACAGTCGGTACCACAATATCCTCATACAGCCTTCTCTTTACATCCATTCTAAGTGAATGACATCTAAACACTTTTTTCATTCCTCCCAGTACCTTTCCTACTTCATTCATTCTAAACTTTACTTCTGCATCAATTCTTCCATCCACAGCAACATGTAACCCTAAATACTTAAAACACTCTACCTCCTCAAGCAACTCACCATTCAAAACTATATTCATCCTCCTACCATCTACCAACCTCGTTCTCATTTACTTTCAATTTCCTCCTTTCACATACCCTTCCAAACTCCTCTAACAACTGTCACAATCTCTCCTCTGAATCAGCCACCAGTGCAGTACCATCTGCAAACAGCAGTTGCTTCAGATTCCACTCTCTACCCTCAACATTCACCAGACTTAGTCCTTCACCTACAACTCTTGCATTCACCTCCCTTACAACACCATCCACATAAATATTAAACAACCAAGACGACATCACACATCCCTGCTGCAGCTCCACTCTCACGGGAAACCAATCACTCACGGTATTTCCCACTCTTACACATGCTCTACTATTTAAATAAAAACTTTTCACTCCTTTTAGTAACCTTCCATCAAGTCCATACAATCTTAAAACAGTCCACAAAGCCTCCCTATCAATTCTATCATATGCGTTCTCTAGATCCATAAACGCCCAAAACGCATCCTTACCTTTTGCTAAATACTTTTCACACACCTGTCTCACAGCAAACACATGATCCACACATCCCCTCCCTTTCCTAAAGCCAAACTGCTCATCACCAATCACTCCCTCTGTACCCTCTCTAACTCTCTTAATTAACACTCTACCATACACCTTACCTACAACACTCAACAGACTTATACCCCTAAAGCTAGTACATTCATACTTATCACCCTTACCTTTATACAATGGGACCACACAAGCATTTGCCCAGTCAACTGGCACCATACCTTGCACAAAGCACACATTCAACAATCTTACTAACCAGTCAACAATGGTGGCTCCACCACCTTTCAGGCATTCCACAGCACACCCATCCATACCTGCAGCTTTCCCTGTTTTCATCTCCTTTACTGCCTCTTGCACTTCCTCCATCATGATCAAAGAATCATTCAACTCTCCCAACACATCTATTCCTTGCACCCTTCCATCTGGCACAATCTCAGCCTCCCTTTCCTGCTCTACATTTAACAATCTTTCAAAATATTCCACCCATCTCTTCCTTACTGCATCCATCTCAATTAACATCCATCCTTCCATCCTCTGCTTTTACTCACTCTTCCTTCCCAGACTCTCCCTTCGCACTCTTTTCACCTCCTTCCAAAACATTTTCTTCTTCTATTTGAAATTCTCAGTGAACCACCTACCCCACCTCTCATCTGCTGCCACTTTAGTGACACGCACAGCCCTTCTCGCCCTATTCCTCTTTTCCTTATACCTCTCACATGACACCTCATCCTCCCTCTGCAACCACACTTCAAATGCACGTCTCTTCTCAGCCACAGTCATACTTACTTCCTCGCATCACCATTCACTTCCTTTTCTTACACCTCTACCCACTCGTCTCACACCACACACCTCATCCACATGCCCCAATACAGCACTCTTAAACAAATGCCATTCCTCCTCCACACTGCCATTCTCCTGATCTTTCACTGTGTTCCACTCATTTTTCAATTTCTCCTGATACTCTACCATTTTCTCTCTTTTATCCAACTCACTCTCTTCCAAAACATCCCTGCCACACCTAACTCTCCTAGCTCTCACCCATCTCTTGCCTACTCTCAACCTCCCCTCCACCAGGTGGTGGTCAGACATACCTCCACTCTCCCCTCTCAAAACTCTCACATCCAACAATCTTCCTATTACATCCCTGGACACAACCACACAGTCCATCGATGCTCTATCAACAACCCTTCCACCCTCCTGTCTCACCTATGTATACTTATATCTTTCTTCTCAAACATGGTATTTCCAATCACCATCTCTCGCTCAATGTACATACCTGTCATTCATTTCTTCCAGGCACACCATGCATACCAACTACACCTTCAACTGGTACATCTCCCACTCTAGCATTCAGATCCCCCATCATTACCACATTCACATTCACTCCAAAACTCTGCAAACACTCATCAACATCATTCCAGAAAGACTCCATCTCTTCTTCATCCCTTTCACTACCAGGCCCATATGCACTTACAAATACCCACAACTCACGTTCAAATTTTGCTTTTACCCACATCAGTCTCGATGACACCTCCTTCCATGTAATCACACACCATTGTACTTCCAGGCTCACTAACAAGGCCACACCCTCTCTTGCCCTTCCTCTATCAGCACCTGACAATCTTCCATTCATGCTTCCAAACGTAGACTCACCTTTCCCTTTCATCTTTGTTTCACTCAATGCTAACACATCCAACTTTCTTCTCACAAACATTCTCCTAATCTCCTCCCTTTTAGCCTCAATCGTACTACATCCACGCACATTCATAGACCCAACCTTCAGGGTATGGGGGTAACTCAATCCCCCATCCCCTTCTCTGGCCTGTCTCTTTTAGGAACTAAAAAACAGAGGAGGGGGTCCCTAGTCCCCTCACCCCACCCCTTTAAGTCTCCTTTTATGACACGCAGGGAATATGGTGGCAGAATTCTCCCTAACACAACCTGGCCGCAGAGTAGTAGTACCACCTCATAGTGCAGCCACAGAGGGGAAAATGACTTTTTATAAACACCACAACACTTGGCAAAGTTGCTTCCCGACGCTGTCACACTTGTTGGGTGAGTTGGCGAGGGTGGGTCAGGTGAGAAGTTCAGACTGACCATGTCAATCCACAAGTCACTTCCTCTCTGGGTGAGAGAGAGGGGCTGACAGTCAGGAGGCTTTTCCTCAAATTTCATAAAACTGTACAGACTTTTTATAGACATAAATCTTTATAAAATGTAGATTTTATATGCAGAGAGAGAGAGAGAGAGAGAGAGAGAGAGAGAGAGAGAGAGAGAGAAACTAATGACTGCCTGCCTCCCCATATACCCAGAACTGTGTGAGGATGTTTAGATATGACTTATAGTATTAGCACTGTTGGGGTACCATCTTGAGAAGGAATCTGGTAATATGAATGATGCAGTGGTCTTGTATCCCAGGAGAGTGGGTAAATACCCTGGCACAGGCTCAAATGTCCAAGATGAGGATGTGAGCACAGTGGCTATGATTTCGGTCCCCAATAAAAATAAAAAACAATTATCTTGTGTTTTGTGGCCTTATGAGAAAACTGAGTAAATCTAGGATACAGTGCTTGCATGCACTGCAGGCATCTGGTATCAAAGGGGTAAAAAATAAATAAATGAATAAAATAAAATAAAAATCCATCCAACCATCCAGCATCCAATCCTACGTTGCCCCATGAGGAACGTAGGACCCCGGGGATAGGAAAGTTGGTCCTGACATTTAAGATGAGTGACCAGCCTCACTCATCCCTGAGTGGCATTATGAGAGCAAAAACCCCAACCACCTTTTGGATATAAACCTACACCTGCTCAATCTGATTGGAGTGCTTTAATTACCCACTAAACCACCAGGTGCCATAATTTGGTTATATGGTTACCACCCAGCAGAGTAAATGGTTTCCTGGTGTACAGGAAACCATTTGGCTTGCCACTCAGTGTAAAGTCACCCACAGGCAGAAGGAAGTGGAAAAATGAAGGAAAGAGAGACAGAAGAGGGAATGTAAAGTTAACTGTACGCAGAAGGAAGAGGAAAGAATGAAGGAAAGAAAGACTGAAGAGGAAGGAAGTAAGAGAAGAAAGGGATGACATCCAAAGCAGCCCTACACTGAGTGGATGGTGAGCGCCCCCACATAAAATACTTATTTCGGTCAAGTTATGCACTCTCGATCAAAACTATCTTTCACCAGCTGACTGATGTTTGACAATGGACTTTGATACATTTTAGCATTTCTTCCTAAAGCAAATATTTCTGCACAGATGTGATTTTCCATGCTTTATGGTGGTTTTCGGGGTGTGCAGAGAAGGACTGCATTGCCAGGAAACATGACACTAGCACAGGTGAAGAGCACTGTGAAGTGGCTGAAAAATGGAAAACCAGCTCAGGTTGATGAGGTGTATGCAGAGATAATTAAGTGTAGTGGAGAGAGCAGGATGAAGTGCTTGTTGGAAATATGTAAGAAGGCATGGATGAGTGAAACTGTGCCAGCAGAGTGTAAAAAGGCTGTGATTCTACCCCTGTGCAAAAATAACAGTGAGCCAAGTGAGTGCAAGAATTATCGTGGAATAAGTTTACTGAGTGTGATATGGAAGGTATATGGAAGAATTATTATAGAGAAAGTAAGACAGATATCAGAAGTCCTAGTGAGTGATGAACAGAGTGGCTTTAGGAATGGCAGAGGATGTGTGGATCAAATATTTGCAGTGAGACAGATGGTGGAGAAGGCTTGTGAGAAAGCCTATAAGGTGTTTATGGCATTCATGGATCTGGAAAAGGCATACGATAAAGTAGACAGAAAAGGATTGTGGAAAGTTTTGCACATGTACAGTGTAGATGGTAAGCTGCTAGGTGCCATCAAGAGTTTTTAGGATGGTAGTGAAGCATGTGTAAGGGTAAATGGTTCATGATCGGTGTGGGCAAGTGACAAGGTTGTGTGATGTCTCCATGGTTGTTCAATGTATATAGGTGTGATGAGAGAAGTACAAACATGAGTAATGGAGAGGGGGATGGCATTGGTAATGAATGGTGATGGATGGAATATCTCAAATTTGTTGTATGCTAATGATGCAGCGCTACTTGCAAATACCAGACAAGAACTTCGTAGACTAGTGCACAGTTTTGCTGATGTCTGTGAGCATCGTGCCTTGAGAGTAAATGTAGAAAGTGCCTTGAGAGAAAATGCAGAAAAGAGTAAAGTGATAGTTATTGAGAGAGGAGGTGACTCCCAGTGTGATGTTACAGTGAATGGAGAGACTACAGAATTGTTGAGAGTTCAAATACTTGGGTACAGTGATAGAAACAAGAAGAAAATGTACAAAAGAAGTGGAAAGTAGAGTGACATAAGGAAGGAAAGTAGCTGGTGCAATGAAGGTCTTGATAAGAAACAGAGGCTTGTGTGTTGCAGCTGCACGAGGCTTACATGAAGGAGTGTTAGTGCCAACTTTAACATATGGATGTGAGACCATAGTTTGGCATGAAAATGAAAGGTCAAGAGTAAGAGCAGTAGAGATGGGACTGCTGAGGAATGTATGTGGAGTACAGAGAGTGGATAGGATATGAAATAATGTGATTCGTGAAAGATGTGGAGCGAGGACGTCTGTGGACACCAGAATCGAAGAGAGTGTACCGAGATGGTATGGTCATGTGGAAAGACTGGATAACAACAGAGTGGTGAAAAAGGTACAGTATATCTGAGTGAATCTGAAGGAGGAAGGAGGCGAGGTAGGCCAAGGAGAAGGTAGAGGGATATGGTGGATTAGTGTGTGAGGAAGAGAGGTTTGGAAGTCAGTGAGGCTAGGGGACTGACAAAGAGATTGAGCTAGCTGGATGAATACTGTGAGAAGAAGAGCATGATCAGGGATTTGGCACCCCTTTTAACATGACAGCATCTGGAATGACTCTACTGGGTACATTTATGTGAAGCTACAGAATGTGAGAATGTTTTTGGCATATCAGACAGAACCAGTATTTCCGGGGCTTGAGTGGCGAGCGAATGGAAGTGTGGCCCATTAGACTGAGCAAATTTGGGCTGTCTGGACACTGCTACTCCTCACCCAGCCCTAGGGTGGGAAAGGAGGTCCAGATGATGATGATGATGATGATGGTGATGATATAGTGGTATCTCCAGTAACACAGTTAAATGCTTCTGCCAGGGTGCCATACTACCAAAACTATGTTATTACAAAAAATTAATTATAAAAGCCTAAATTCTTTCTGACCTATCAATCGGTCACTTTTTTTACCCATACATCTCTACTAAAACAGTCCCTAAATACCTTGCAAACACACTAATGATACACCAGTATACTGCATACACACATGCATGCATGCACCCACCCACACATGCCTTGGGAATGGAAGAGAGCAAATGTGGTATCAATTTATAAGGGACAAAACAAGGAAGAACCCCTGAATTATAGAATTGTGTCCCTGACCAGCATGGTCGCAAAATAATGTAAGAGAATCCTGAAAGACAGATGGCTAAAACATCTGGAGGAGATAAACATTTTGACTGAAAGTCAGTTTGGATTCAAAAGTGTAAGGTCATGTGTTTCCAACTTGCTGAGCTTTTACTCGAGAGCAAATTGACGTGCTACAGGAGAGAGACGGTTGGGATTGTGTGTATTTAGATCTGGAGAAGGCCTTCGACAAGGTATCCCATAAGCGCCTATTGTGGAAACTGAAGCATATAGGAGGATTGACAGGAAACCTCCTGGAGTGGATGAGAGACTTTTTGAGAGACAGACAAATGAGGACAGTAATAAAGGACAGGATGTCTGGATGGTGGAAAGTAACAAGTGGAGTCCCACAGGGCTCGGCGTTCGCACCAGTAATGTTCCTCATTTACGTAAATGATATGGTAGATGGGATGAACAATTATGCAAGTCTGTTTCCTGATGATGCAAAGATCTTGAGGAAAGTAGAAGTTAAGGAAGACTGTACAATGCTGCAAGAGGATCTGGATAGGATAGCTTACATGACTGAAGCCAGATGTGGGAAATGAAATTCAATGCAAAAAAATGTAAAATATTGGAAATGGGAAAAGTACCAAGAGGCCATCACTGAATTTTCTGATGGGTAAAGAACCAATCACAAAAGCAAGAGAAGAGAACGATTTGGGAGTACTGGTCCAGGATAGTTTATCACCTGAAAAACACATTAACAAGATAGTTAGAGAGACATATAAACTCTTGACCAACATATTGTTGTTAGTGTGTGTGCGCACGCACACACCTGCTAAGTCACGAGTGATGATGTCATCGGAAGGTTCCTGTGGTATGAAACCGGGAACCTTGGTAGTTCACGTTGTGATGCCGTTGAGTGTGGTTTGCCTAGTTTCCTACACTGGTAGCAGAGCGTAGTTGGAAAAATGGCGTCGTGTTCAACCAAGTGGCCTCCAAAACTTGAAAATGATTCTGCATATATATGAGAGCTGGAAAAAAGACATTGGCATTAGGTGCAAACTAAAGGACCTAGCAAAAGAAAAACAAGCCTTAGCTATTCACCTGTCATTGTCTGGAAGAGCGTAGGTGGCGTCTTCGGAGACTGATGCGGATGTTCTGAAGCAGAAGGATGGTGTTCAGACCCTGCTGAAAAAATTAGACGGTTTATTTCTCGTGGACAAAGGACGTCGACAATTTGCATCTTTTTATGAGCTGTACGACTTCAGAAGAGCCGGTGATATGGACATTCGGGAACTCGTGACAGAATTTGAGCATGTTTATTTCAAATTTACAAAGCAGGACATGGAACTGCCAAATTCTGTGATGGCTTTTATGCTCTTTGCTGCATGCAAACTTTCAGACAGTGAGCGACAACTAGTGATGTCCGCGATAACTGAGGTGACATACAAAAATATGAAATCTGCCCTGAATCGTATTTTTGCTGGTGAAATTGGCAGGCAGAACGAGGCATCGGTGTCCACCCGGGAGATGAAAGGCAAACCGGTATTTTGGAGTGACGAAGTTGAGGGTGACGAAACGTTTTATGCTAGAGGTACTCGATGAGGACAAAGAATGTTGCGGGGTGGTGCAATACGTGATCGAGGTCAGGGTAGTGGCCGATGTTCAACCGTATCTGCTAGAATTCCCCAACGCTCATCCACTGACAGGAGGCAGAACCCACTTGGGTCTGACGGAAAGGTATCAAGGTGTTTTGTATGTGATTCTAGATTTCACACGTGACTGTCCGGATGCATTCGAAAACGACGGCAGTCGAGAAGAGAATTCTGAAACAGTGCATCTCTCGTTATTTATGGGCTATGCGGACAATGCCGCTAGTAGAGGTAAGTCACAGACTCTAATAGAAGAATCTAAGGGATGTGCTGTTCTAGACACAGGGTGTTCTACAACTGTATGTGGAGTAGAATGGATCAATTGCTATCTAAGTGAGCTCACTGATTATGAACGTGATGCTATAAGAGAAGAAGCGTCATCCTCAACGTTTACTTTTGCTGATGGTGTCACAGTTTCTTCCCTCAAACGTGTTACTGTGCCCTGCTACATTGGAAACACGCGTGCTACCATCATGACTGATGTTGTGGACTGCAATATTCCCTTGCTGTTGAGTAGACGTTCCATGAAAAAAGCAAAAACGTTGATTAACCTTGGAACTGACCAGGTCAAAATTTGTGGAACTATCATTGATTTAAAGTCCTCATCTTCAGGCCATTACTTACTTCCAATTTCCTTATGACTAGATCGTGAATTTTGTGGAACAATCATGTTGGCATCTCGTGGGGGTGATGTAGAAAAAACCGCCTTGAAGCTTCACAGGCAATTTGGACACCCAACATCAGCAATACTAATTAAACTGATCACAGATGCGGGAATTAAAAGTTAAAAACTGGAATGGGCTATCAAGGCTGTATCTGATGCTTGTACGGTCTGTTGCAGATTTAAGAAAGCCAAGCCCCGACCCGTAGTCATTTTGCCCATGGCGTCTAAGTTTAACGAAGCCATAGCCATGAATTTGAAAGCTTGGGGAAGGCATTATTTCTTAGTCCTTGCTGATTTGGCAACCAGGTATTGTAATGCGATAGTAATTGCGGATAACTGTGCGCCCACCATTATCAAAGGAATATTTCGGAGCTGGATTGTTGTGTTTAGCGCACCTAGAAAAATTCTTACAGACAATGGCTGTGAATTCAACAATGCAGAAATGCGAGCATTGGGAGAGGCCTTCAATATCAAGATCATGACAACGTCTGCAGACAGTCCTTGGAGCACTGTGAGCGTCAAAATGCAGTTATTGGTGACATTGTTAGGAAGATAATGGCTGATAGCCAGTGAGAATTGGATGTGGCCTTGGCATGGGCAGTATCGGCAAGAAATGCTCTCACCAACTACTCAGGCTTTTCTCCTAACCAACTTGTTTTTGGTCAAAACCCTGGTCTGCCTAATGTGTACACAAATGATCCTCCAGCATTGGAACCTTCATCACCATCGAAAATTGTGAGAGACAATTTGAGCGCTCTTCATTTAGCTAGACAAGAGTTTATAAATACTGAATCAGATGAACCCTTGGCTAGGGCTCTGCGGCACAATGTACATTCGAGTGACCTAAACGACATCCAGAATGGAGATGAAGTCTTTTACAAAAGAAATGACAGTCATGAGTGGCACGGTCCCGGAATTGTAATAGGCAGAGATGGGAAACAAATTCTGGTGAGACACGGAGGTGTATACGTGCGAGTGCACGTATGTTGTCTAGCACGTGCGCCAGAGCAAGATACTACAGTTGAAAGTGGTGTCAGCAGTGATGAGAACAACAATGTTGTCCAGAAGAAGCCTAATGACGATCCTCCGCAAGTGTTGAATGACTATCCACCAGATGACGAGTCGGAAGATGGTGTGGTCCCAATTGATGAGCCTCCCACAGTTTCTGTTCCAATTAATCAGCTTCCCAAAGTTTCTGTCGGTCAACGTATAAAGGGAATACATTCAGAAAGTGGAGAGTTGGTGTCTGGAAGGATTATGAGTCGGGCAGGTAAAGCAACTGGAAAGTATAAACATTGCTATAATTTGAAGTGGGACTCTGACAGCAGCATTGATTGCATAGATTTGGAGAAGGATCTTAGCGAATGGGAAGTGGTTGATGATGACGCAGAAATGCTTGTTCTTTTCAACTCTGAGGCCGTATTATGCGCTAAGGAAAATGAAATTACAAATTGGCAGAATAATGATGTGTATGAGGAAGCAGATGATTTTGGGTAAGGTGCCATAATGGTTCGATGGATTGTAACCGAAAAACTGAAAAATGGAAAGCCTATTGTTAAGGCCCGCTTAGTTGCCAGAGGATTTGAGGAAGACACAGTGGATCTCCGAAAAGACTCGCCTACTTGTTCAAAGGAAGCAGTGCGTCTGGCACTTTCTTTGGCCTCCACCAACCAGTGGGAATGCCACACTATGGACGTGAAAGCTGCCTACCTGCAAGGTAACAACATTGAGAGAGTTGTTCATTTACGTCCTCCGCCTGAATATGCAAATGGTAAGTTATGGAGACTAAAGAAAACTGTTTACGGCCTTTGTGATGCTGCTAGGCATTGGTATCTGCGCGTAAAAGATCAGTTGTTGAGTCTCGGAGCTAAAGTGTCATCACTGGATTCAGCGCTGTTCTCTTGGAGCAATGGTAGCAAAGTCGAAGGCACTGTATGCATCTACGATGACGACTTCCTTTGCGCTGGTACACATGAGTTCGAACAGCAAGTGATAAATCGTTTGAGTCAAATATTCCTCATCGGTAGTTCAGAATCAAAAGCCTTCAAATACATTGGTCTCAATGTCATCTCCAACATCAATGGCAGCATAACGCTCGACCAATTCCAGTATGCTTCATCTTTGAAACCAGTCACGCTGAGTAAACATCGTTCAGCAGTAAAATCAGGGGAGCTGTCCAAGTCTGAGAAAATGGAGTACCGAGCATTAATTGGGCAACTCAATTGGATTGCCACATACACTCGGCCAGATATTGCCTTTGATGTGTGAGTTGAGTGTGAATAGCAACTGAGCTACTGTAGCAGATTTGCTTAGACTCAATAAGGTTATCTCAAGGGTGAAGACTGACAACATGAAGCTATACATTCCAAGAATGGGGCCGATCAAGGACTGTCATATAGAGTGCTTTTCGGATGCCTCATTTGCCAACCTTGTAGGCAATGGATCTCAGGGAAGTTTTGTGATCTTCCTACGAGATGCTAGTGAGGCAAGATGTCCTATAATCTGGAAAACAAGAAAGATCAGGAGGGTCGTCAAATCTACCTTATCTGCTGAGGCGTTGGTGCTGCTTCAATGTGCTGAAACTGCTGTATATCTCTCCAACATATTGCGTGAGGTTTCTGGATGTGGAAAGATCAAAATAAAGTGTTTCGTCGACAACAAGAGTCTGGTGGACGCCCTTTACTCCTGTAGGAGCATAGAAGACAGGAGATTGCGCACTGATATTGCTGTGTTGTGGGACATGTTGGAGTGGGGGGAGATTGATGAGGTATCCTGGGTGGATACATCACAACAACTGGCAGATTGTCTCACCAAGAAAAGTGCCTCGACCGAGCGGCTGCGTGCAGCAGTCAGCCGAGACTAGAAAGTTTATAATACTTCAAGAGACATCACATATCTGTATGTGGCCACAGACTGGGTCTTGATAGTAGTTAAACAAAAGTGTACGTATTGGATACATAGTGTGTATCGGGTGTTGATGGTACTCACACAAAAGTCTATGTATTGGATACATAGTGTGTATCAGACGCCAATAGACCATCCAGCTTCATCCTTGGAATCTTCTGTCAAATTAAGAAGAGAGGGCAAGAGTGTTAGTGCATATTGTTGCTAGTGTGTGTGCACACGCACACACCTGCTAAGTCACAAGTGATGACGTCATTGGAAGGTACCTGTGGTATGCAACCGGGAACCTTGGCAGTTCACGTTGTGAGGCCGGTGAGTGTGGTTTGCCTAGTTTCCTACAACAAAAGCAAGAGAAGAGAACGATTTGGGAGTGCTGGTTCAGGATAGTTTGTCACCTGAAAAACACATTAACAAGATAGAGAGACATATAAACTCTTGACCAACATAAGAGTAGCATTTCATTACATGGATGAGATGATGAAAAAATTGATAGTGGCCATGATCCACCCCATGTTAGAATATGCAGCAGTAGTGTGGTCCCCACACAAAACAAAAGATATAAACAAGATTGAGAGACTACAAAGAACCCAAGATGGTCCCCAGCCTGGCATATCTGTTATACAGAGAGAGGCTGGAAAAGCTGGATTTGCCTTTCTTAGAGGAAAGGAGAGAGAGGGGTGACATGATTGCAGTGTTTAGGGCCATGATAGGAGGACTGACAATGCTGGTCTAGAGTGTGAGCTGTTTGCAGAATCGTTTAATCTCACGCAGCTGGTAAAGCAACCAACCAGAATACCAGATAATCCTGACCATAATGCCCATCTCATGGATCTATTCCTGACAAATAATCCAGATCAATACAGGGTAGAGGTACTGTCACCACTTGGATCCTCTGACCACAATCTCATTAAAGCCTCATTAGTTAGCCCCCCCAAACCTCCTGTTCTGGACCTATCAGGGTGACCCGCTGGCACTCTGATAGGGTAAACTGAGATGGATTTAGAAATTATCTTGCTGACATTCCGTGGCAGTCTTTCTTCTCTAGTGATGCCAATTCTACCCTGTCTCATATTAGTGATTTAATACTAAACGTCAGGACCAACTTGCCTAGCCCTGGGCTCCTACGCTCCTCTGTGGGGCGACACAGGATTGGATAATGAATGAATGAATGAATGAATACTAGCTGGTATGGAATTGTTCATACCAAGTCAACAGTTCACTAAAAGACTGAAATCTCCAAAATGGTTTGATAACAACAGTGCAAGAGCAACAGCCCAAAAGTCATTGGCATATAACATTTACTTAAAATAAAAAACAACTGAATCACTCTGTCAATTTAAAATTGCTAGAAACCATGCAAAAGCTGTAATAAATCTCACTAAATCAAACTTTCTTCATAATCAAGAATCAAAACTACTTAACAACCCTAATGACAATAGAATATTCTGGTCAACTCTTAATTCCTTCAATAATAACTTTAACAAGTCATCATCCATTCCCCCACTAAAGTCTTCAGATGGCAACATTACAAATGACCCAGGAAAGCAGATATCTTTGACAATACAACTGCCAGAAATTCTACCTTAAAGGAAGTCAGTCAGAACATCCCAGTATTAGAACTTGAATCTCCAGAAATTGTTCCACTTAAAATAAATAGGAGGCGGCTGTAGCACGGGCTGAACAGGGTGGTACTCCCGGGGGGAATGGGAATGCTGGTGATAGGGAAAGCTGGAGCTCCTGTTTCACTAGCTACCTAACCATCCCTCTTTGCTGACCTTTTCAGTGTGACAGTAACATGAAGAGTAGACCAGCATCCTCTCCCAAACATTTCCTCTAACTGTCTTATGCACTATACCACATGCGCTTTACATATCACACAACGTATCCCACTACGTTACAGGGGTTGACGCCAGCAATGGCATGTGGCCAGAAAACTGCCCCCGCTACCTAGTGATGGACTTTAGGGGGGGAGGCGTGACGGGGCTTCCGCCGGCATAGATCATGGGTCCGGGGCGAGATGGGGCTCGAACCTGTGCTAGAGGGTACAGGGCATTGCGGTTCCCAGGCTGCTGCTTCCGCCCAATCGAGAGGGGTCCGAACCTGGGAGTAGCGCCCCAGGAGGCTGCCCTATCAGTGGGTGTATAATGGCGGGGCAGTTGCAGTGCCGAGGCGCACTTGGAGGGTGCTTCTGCAGCTGCCCTGGCAGGGTGCCTCGAGGTCACTACCACAACCACTGGTAAGCTGGTGGGCTAGGGGTCCCAGATCCATTGCCTGGACCTAGGACTGTGCAATGGGAGGGCCCTATGGAATCTTTAACCCCCCTTTTATCTTACCGACTATGACTTACAAATGTAAGAATCAAAGAAAGCCTGAGGACAGTAAATCACCCAGGGGGTTTAGAGTGGGTTCGTGGAATGTGGGAAGTTTGAGGGGAAGAGAGGGGGAAGTCGTTGAGGCATTCAGTAGGAGGTGGGTGGATGTGGTATGTTTCCAGAAAGTCCGGTACAGGGGTGGATGAGCCAGAAAGATTGCTGGGAAGGATTGCTACAATAAGTTGTTTTGGCAGGGGAGAACTGACGGATATGGGGGTGTGGGTGTGTTAGTTGCGGAGAAATGAGTGGAATATATTATGAATGTTAAGAGAGTAAGTGAAAGGATATTAGTAGTGAAAATTTTGATCGCAAGGAAAATTATTGCAACTATGTCGGCATATGCTCTACAGGCAGGATTGGATGATGCAGAGAGGGATAGATTTTGGGATGATTTAATGCGTGTAGTAGGTGGTATGGGCGACGATGAGGTAGTGGTTCTGGGAGGGGATTTAAATGGTCAGGTGGGTGAAGCAGCTCAAGGTTATGAAGGAGTCCAGGGGGGATGTGCATATGGTGTGAGGAATGCGGAAGGGGAAAGAATGCTCGAGTCTGGGGAGGCTATGAACATGATTATGTGCAACACACATTTTAGAAAAAGAATGAGTCGTTTGATTACGTACGAGTCCGGGGGAAATAGCAGTCGGATAGATTATTTTCTGGTCAGGAGGGTTGATAGGTTAGTGAGGGATGTTAAAGTTATAGGAAGCGAGAAGCATGTGCAGCAGCACAAACTATTGATTTGTGACATGGTGTTTGAAGAATGAGTGATGAGAAGGAGGACATATGTAACTAGGAGGAAAATATGGAAGCTGGGAAACCAGTCAGTAAGGAATGCCTTTTATAGTGAGATGAGGAGAGTGGTGGCTGAACAGGGAACCATGGATAGGGGCATTAATGAACAGTATTGAGCCCTTAAGAACAACCTCTTGAAAGTTACCGGTGCAATATGCGGTTGGACAAGAGGCCCACCAAGACAAAGTAATTTGATGGTGGGATGAGGGTGTAGAAGCCGCAGTTAAGGAGAAAAGAAGGCTTTTCCGGGAATGGAAGAAGAGTGGTAACAGGGAGGAGTACAATCGCCCAAAGAAGTGATGACTTGCTTTCATTAAGTTTTGGACAAAACTCCCTGGGTCTGGCAACATTTATTTAGGAGACGGAAACACTTTGCCTGCCCTGCAAACATTATTTATGGTGTAAAAAAAATTAATCTTGCGAAAATACTTGTTAAGTTTAGCATTTTTTTTTTTTTTTTACAGATCAATCAAAAAATAAATAAATATTGACATCTGGCACGTTTTCACGACTCATGCCAGCAGTTACCAATGAAGTGATTTTCCCGCTAAATTTAGAGATTTCAAAAGCAGTCTAGCTGGTATAAAATTATTACATATCTCTAGCTCTTTTTTTTCCAGGTCTTGTCCATTTTTTTTTTTTTAGGTCTTGCCCATTTTTTTTTCGTTAATTTCCCTCAGTCTGGCGGATTTTTACCGCATCTGAGACTAATTTAGCGGATTTCAATAATTTTTCCTTTGGCAACAGTGCACGGCAGGC